>JAAWXA010000750.1:0-19388 GCA_038090715.1 Florisuga fusca | reverse complement strand
TGATTGGGATCTGTTCACGGACGGTTCCAGCTTTGTGGAAGGAGGCATCAGGTATGCAGGGTATGCAGTGGTCACCTTGCAGCAGATAGTGGAAGTGAAAGCCTTGCCCCCGGGAACGTCAGCGCAGAAGGCTGAAATTTGGGCCATGGTGAGGGCCTTGGTACTGAGCCAAGGGAAGAGGGTCAACATATGGACTGATTCCAAATATGTATTTGGAGTGGTACATGTGCATGGGGCTTTGTGGAAGGAGCGGGGACTTCTTAATTCGCAGGGCTCAACAATCAAACACAGGGAAGAGGTAATCATGTTACTGGAAGCAATTTATAAACCATCGGCAGTTGCGGTGATGCACGTCAAAGGACATCGGAATGATCCGAGGAAAAGAGTTCCAGGGAAATCGACAAGCAGACCAAGTGGCAAAGCAGGCCGCCAGAAAGGTATGGACTCAATTAGCTTTGATACCGGCCCGGAGTAACCCTGCAGCTGCACACATGGAAGACAAACCACATTACTCACCAGAGGACGAGAAGCTGGCTCAGATGTTGCAGGCACGAAAAAACATTAAGGGTTGGTATGTGACCCCAACAGGACAGGTGATCCTGCCGGTAAGAATCATGAAGACGGTGTTGGAAACAGAACATAATAAGTGTCACTGGGGTGCAGAGGCAATGGTAAAATTTTTGAAAAATGAAATATTCTCAAACCAGATGTTAACATTGGCAAAAAGGGTAAATGCAATGTGTCCGGTGTGTATCAAAAACAACCCAGTGGTAAGGAGACAGGTTCAAATGGGTAAGTTGCAGGTAGGTCCCCAACCAGGAGACTATTGGCAGATAGACTTTTCTGAGTTACCAAAAGCTCAAGCATACAAATACCTACTGGTATATGTGTGCACATTCTCGGGATGGCCAGAAGCTTTCCCTTGCAGGACCAATCAGGCAAAAGAAGTGGTAAAAACACTTCTGAAAGAAATCATCCCTAGATTTGGGGTGCCGTTACGGCTATCATCCGATAGGGGTCCTCATTTCACTGCAGGGGATCGTGCAGGAGATTTCTGTAACGCTAGGAATAACTTGGAATCTGCACACGCCCTGGAGGCCCCAATCAAGTGGTAAGGTAGAGCGGATGAATCAAACACTGAAAAACCAAATTAAGAAAATATGTCAAGAAGCAAAAATCCAGTGGCCACAGGCATTGCCTTTAGCTCTGTTAAGGGTTAGAATCAAACCAAGGGAAAGGATAGGGGTAAGTCCGTACGAAATTTTGTACGGCAAACCCTACCATGCTGCTACCTACCAGGGGGACCCTCATTTAGTGGGGGATCAGGTGATATTAAATTATGTGTTGTCTCTGAATAAGACTCTTACAGCACTCAGAGGAGCGTTGCAGTGGAACCGACCCCTACCCCTGGAAAATCCAGCCCACGACATCCTTCCAGGAGACCAAGTCTACATAAGGAACTGGTCAGTGGAGCCACTGAAGGAGACATGGGACGGTCCTCACCAGGTGATCATGACCACCTACACGGCTGTCAAGGTCGACGGGATCGACAACTGGATTCACTACACCAGGGTCAAGAAGGTCCCTACGCAATGGTCAGTAGAACTTTTGTCTCCAACAAGGATGGTGTTCAGAAGCAAACCTTAGGGATAGTGATTTTCCTGAGCTTGATTATGTTAACAGAAACCTTTGTAAAAGTTTATGTACCAGAATCTTATCTACTGAGACCTGAGGGATCTGATGTTAATCTGACCTGTTTGTTTACTGATGATCAGGGAGCTGGATCTACCGAAATTATCGTGGGGTGGAGATGGGTTACGAAGGATGAACTGATTACGGAGGGGGTAAAGACAGTTTGGGATGAGTCGCACAGGAAGGAGCAACTATCCTGCAGATACCCAATGTGACCCGGAAGAACGAAGGGAAGTATATTTGCTTAGTGCAGGTACGGGACAGTTTTGATTATGGGGATGTGCAGTTTCTTGCAATAAATACATCCTATGTGGAAAAAGATAGGAGAGTGACGCGACAGGTTACTGACGTCAGAAAATTGACCAAGGGCAGAGACCAAGAAAATTTGGTAATAGGACTGATCAGAGATTTCGGCCTCATGCAAAATGTAACAGAAATCACAGCTTGTTTACCATTACCCCAGCAGCGGGTGAACCCATACCATGGGGAATAATACCTGTGACTGAAATGCCGGAGTCATTGAGGAATGTTTCCTGGACATGCCGGTTTGTCCCTAAGACAGTAGAGGCATGGAAGGATCTATGTATGACCATTCAAGTAATGACCGAAGCTGATTGTAAATTAAAGCCTAACTATTATGGCTGGATTCAGAACACGAGGAGATGTCTAGTCAACCTCCCAATAGATGGAGCATGTAACAAAGTTACAATAAGGACTAATATCACACGAAATGAGATGAGCTGTCAAAATATTACTCAGAATCATGACACATGGAAAGATTGGAAGACCTTGTGGGGACCCAGTATCTTAGAACATTACACTTATCTCGGGAAAGTACAATGGTGCATTCAGTGGTCAGGGAATAGAAACCAGTCTTATTATAAAGTCCCTGTTACATCTACCTCCTCCATACAGTTTCAAGCCCAAACGGAGGAATGGAATTGTACAGAAGTATTTACATGTGACACTCCGGAAGATCGAATAGGACTAATGCCAGTAAAGATGGCATTAAAGTGGGGATGTGAATGTAGGGGATATAATCATACTATAAGTATAAGCCAAGGAATGGAACCTATAGATTGCAGGCACACAATGGTTCACAGTCCTGGGAATTTGGTGTGGGTCTTGGGACATGGCCAATGGACATCTCACCTACCCATAGATGGGCTAACCACGCAAATTACTTTGGGTGTACCAACCCTGTGTCCATTGTGGAAACAATCAAAGTTAACGTCAAAAGAGATACAAAAGAGACAGAGAAGAGATATTAGTGAAGACCTGGATGCTGTAGGATTAGATGAAGAAGATGGGTGGCATGAACCCTCTTCAGGGGTCAAATTTGGGTGGGTGCTGGAATCTTTGTTTACACCAATTTCCACTTATCGGAATCGGGAAATGTTGTTCAAATTATTGGGACAGACTGAGAGGTTGGCAGCAGTAACGAAGAAAGGATTTAAGGACCTGAATTTACAGCTACAAGCCACAACTAGGATGACCATACAAAATAGAATGGCCTTGGATATGGTGTTACTAAGAGAGCATGGTGTCTGTGGGTATCTGCACTATAAGGATGAGCATTGTTGCGTACACATCCCAAATGTCACTCAGGAGGTAGAAAAAGATATTAGTCAGTTGGGACAAATTGAGGGCAGGGTTTACGATGTTCAAAAAGAGGCAGAACATAATTGGGTTGGGGCAGTGTTCAGCTCCCTGGGGATCCAGGTCTCAGGTTGGATATCATCAATTGTACAATATGGAATCACAATAATTATAATCATTATAGTTGCTTTAGTAGTATATAGGTGTCTTTTAGGAATGATTGCAAAGGAAGGCCAACACACTCGGAGGGTGATGAAAGCCATAACCCGAAGAGAAGTGATCCTCTCACAAGACAACTCACCCCACCCGCCTAACGAGAATCCAGCAGCTTGAAAGATTGAGCATCCTTGCGAAAGAAGATCGAAGGATGCTCAAAGGGGGGGACTTGTTGCAAGTAGAGTACAGACCTTGGAAGCAGATTAACAAGGAATGTACTGAGAAGAGAGAACATGAAGAAAAGTAAACTGTCATTGAAGATAAAGGGTTGAAATATTACGCACGTAAAGGGGGGGTTGTCGGTTAAATAATATCTTAAGTTAAACTAGCATGAGAGATTTGTAGTTAGTGGATGTCTGTCTACCATTATTTGTATAAAGCATGTAACTGTTTTGTCTACCGTTTTGTAGCTGAAATTCTGCACGAAGGTCTCATTGTAAAAGGGTATAAAAGTTGAACCAAACGGAGGATTTTTGGAATCCTGATTTGGGACGCTGGTCCCCAGGTTTTCCGGGCCCCTAATAAAGCACCACATCAAACTGACACTGCTGGTTTGTGTCTCTACTTCGGGCAACAGCGTGAACACACCCCCCAGCCACCTAGCACTAACATAACTTATTACTGGACACCCGGTGTGTTTACCTATAGGGAACGAATCCCAGCTGCCTAAGGGCAGTAGTAAGGGCCGATGCAATTGGCCTTAGATAAGGGATTTTATACACAGACATGGAATTGTGCACACCCCAGTTCCAGGGCATTCTACGACATTCTACAACAACGATGCATAGAAATTGCAAGCTAACATGTTTTTAAACAAGTGTCCTCGTTTGGGCCAGGATAAGGTGATTTTCTGGTTTGTACTTTTGCTTTCAGCTAAGTTTCTTGTAAGTAGTTGCACTTGCTGAAATTAACAGCAAGTTTCTCAGACAGTGTCTGCCTCTAGGACTGATAACACTGGATGTTTATAGTTACGGCTAGAGACTGGTATGCAAAGCCAAGGACACTACTCACTTCTGAGGAAAACATTTTACCCTGCAGAAGCAGTAAAGAGGTCCCACCTGAACCCCTCCTCTGGGGAGGCCCGAGACAAGAGAGATGCCAGAACTGACCAAACAGAGTATTCCATCCCATACACGTCATACTCAGTATAAATTTGAGGGATCATGAGGGTCAACACCTTCCTGCCCCTTCCCTCTTGTCCTGCCTTCCTTCACCGGTTCCCTGTTTGCTTCGGCATCCTGGGAGGATTCCATCCGTTCGTCTGCCTGTGGTCCTGATCCGTGCCAGCCTGAATCTGTGTGTTCCTTCCTCCAGCTCCCGACTGCTCCTGACTGCAGGAGTCCAGCCTGGACTTCCCCAGGGCTGCCCTGGGAAAGCCTGGTGACGTGAGAGTTATAGGGGGAGAGGGGGGAGGACGTGGGATCAATCTTTTCCTGTAAATTTTTATATTTGTATATATTTAGTAATTTTTCCTATTTATCATTCCTGTTTCATTAAAGTTGTGTAGTTTAGTTTCCAACCCATACAGCCTCTCTCCCTTATTCTCTCTCCTTTCCTTATCAGGGAGGAGAGGGGGATTAATAGAAAAATCTGTTATTCGGTTTAATTGCCGGGCCAGTGTCAAACCGTGACAACAAGTTACAAAGATTTATTTTTAGAGAAGGGAAAACAAGATATCACAGAAAAAAAATGGGTAAAGAAACGGGGCTGTGTGTGTGTGCGTGTGTGTTAGGAGTCGGGTTACCGTGCCGCCGTTGCAGTTGAAAAAGCTGCTCCGCCGCTTTTGCTCTCGGGGTTGCTTGTTCGCCGTTCTGCGCCGGGCTGGCTGGGTCACAGGAGTTGGCTTCCGCATGGTTCCTCGGTGCTGCTGGCCGCTGCTGCAGGCTACTTTTTCGGTTCTTTCTGGGGTATTTTATAATGAAAAGGGGAGCGGGTCCCCCTTTTTTTTTCTCTTGTGTGAATTATTGATAAACCGGCTTTTCCAGAGCGGAGCCTTCTTCCTTAGACAAGTTATCAGTTCGTTTTAGATATGCTAATTTCGTGACGTCTAGCCCAAAATGCCAGGCGCCAGGAAACTTGTCTTTCCTGCTTACCAGTCTTTAGATATGTAAATGTGTTTGATATCTGAGCATAAGAAAATACTAAATGATCCTTGCTCAAGAATCAGATATTTTTTAAAGTGTTTACATCAACTTTGTTTCGCGGATCCAAAACAAAAAAAAAATTTAATGTTACCTCAGACCGTAACCCAGCCAATTAGAGGTATTTTGAATTAATGTTGGAGTACCTTATTTATGGGATTTCACCTTCTCTGTTCAATCATGATTGTCAGGT
This sequence comes from Florisuga fusca, assembly GCA_038090715.1. NCBI lineage: Eukaryota > Metazoa > Chordata > Aves > Apodiformes > Trochilidae > Florisuga > Florisuga fusca. Next base: position 13,547 of record JAAWXA010000750.1, on the reverse strand, counting down.
TGATGTAGACATGACCTTTACATACAAAGATGGATGCATCTCAAAAAGGTCGGTGACTTGCAAATAGTTATACATGGTTGATCACAGGTTTCTTTGTGTGAGTTGGTCCATGCAGCTGTGCACCAGTGCAAATATGCTTTGTAAGTGCTTTCCATTGTCCCATGCCATACTTGAGTTCAGGAACGTCTTGCCACAATTTAATAATACATTTGTTCTTTTTTCTACTTGGAGATAAGGTGTCTATTTTTGTTTAGTATTTTCCCCTTCTGTTTATACCTTGTTTTCCTAGGAACAGTTTATCGACTACCTTTAAAACCTCTATGTGCAGTTCTGACTACACTAGTTTCCTACTGATTTCAACAGGAGCAAAAGTTTATTGCAGGTTTCATTAATTGTTTATTAATTTTTGTATAAAATTTCATAGGTAAACTGATTAAAATGTAGAAAATAAATGATGAGGTATACATTATTTAAAAAAATAAGCTGATTGCCATTTAAAAAAGTATCCTTTAGAAAACCACTAGACACCACCAGAAGAATCAGTGCAGGACCAGTAGAACTTGAACTATGGCCAAAAGGATGACTTAACATGAGGATGTAGCCTCATGCATATGTATTAGCTGTGTATTTGTTGGGTGGAGTTTTAAGTAATATATTTTGTCTAAATATCGTTACTTTTCTCCTGGCTGGTGTGCTTGATTTGTAGAAACTCTACCGAGCACCCAGCTTTGTGCAAACCTGCAATAAAAACAATACCTATCCTCTGTGTGTGTGAGTTTGGGTGATGGATCTGCATTTTTTGGACAACAACTGCTTTCCCCATTCACCTTGCAGACTCGCACCCTTTTACATGACACATGGTGAGCAATTGTTTTCTTTTGCATCCCTTGTTATTCTTGGGGTTTATTTTCCTCTCTCTTTGTTGTTAAGGTTGTGGGATTTTTTTCCCCTTACAATTTTTATTTTAAAATTATTAAATTGTCTTTTACCCATGAGTTTTCTCATTTTTACCCTTCCAATTCTCCCCCATCCCACTGGGTAAGGGAGTGAGTGAGCAGCTGTGTGGAGTTTAGTTGCCAGCTGGGGTTAAACCATAACACTTTCCTTCCTGCAAAGTCTTTCTGAGCAGCTCTTTCCCTCAAGGTTGTCCTCACTCCTTCCCCTATCTCTGCTCCAGCTTTCTCCTGACAGTTTCTCCCTGGCAAGGGCAGCCTGTTCTGCAACTGTGGGAATGGTGTGGTGCTGCCTTCAGAAATACCAAGAGAACTGAAAAGGCAGAGTCCTGACTGAAACACTTGATTTCAGCCCTTCTCTATACCTCCACTTGAGGCTAAGTGCTGCTGACATGAACAAAGTAGACAGAGAGAACCTTCTTCCTTGCTCCAGATTCTATTATCCATGGTATATAAGTGGGTAAGATGTTATTTCTTGATGTTCTTTTAAGGAAAAAAACCACAATTATTTCAATAGTGATGCTTAGTATTGCAAATATTCTTGTCTATACACTTTTGATCATATGCTAATATAATCCGTGGCATACATGTTTTCCACAGACAGAAAGCAAGACATTGTGGGCAAGACTCACAAGCAAGTTACTCCGACTAAAGGAAATGTTGCATATATGTGAAGCTGCGGTTTGTAGGCATGCTCTAGGTTTGTGGCAAAAGCAGGGTCAGGAGATTTAGTTGCAGTCTTGTCATTTTGTATGTTACTTCAATATCAACTTAAGGATAAGAAATAAAGAATGAACTATTATAAATAACACAGCAGTTCACATAATAAATTGCTCCCTTACATTCTGGGCATGAAACAGTATACAAAATGGCAGCTGCTCTTTGTAAGAAGCTGAGAGATTCTTTGATAATTAAGGATAATCCTTCTAGAAGCAGACATTGATTTATCAAGAAAATCACATTTCAAGTGGTATATTTGGCTTTCGGAGTCCTCTTATCAAAAAAAAAAATAGCTTTCACTTCAGTTTTTAAGGCAATAAGACTAACTGCATAGGTCATGTGGTGAGTTAGTGACTCAGCTAAGATTAGATGATTGGCTTTAATTCTCTCAGCAGCAGCAGTTGCCATGTACAGAAAGGACTGTGTGGCTTGCAAAGTACCCAGGGGGTGTCTGGGGGGGGTTCTGGGCCCCTGACACCATGTAATGAAAAGAGAACCAACTGCAAGAGTGAAGCAAACTATATATTTGAACTTTGTTTACAGGTTTAATTGCAAGGCTCAAGCAAACAATTTAGTTTAACTGTACTTGCAGATTTAACATGTCACTAATGAAGGCTTTCGCAGATACAATGGAAGAATGCAATATTACAACTTAAAACCAAGAACACACTATTAGAACCTATAAAACACGGTAAATATTACATGTGTTAGTTAATCATCCACGGTTCCAAACTTATAGCATGCCAGATACTTGCTTGCCCCTCTAGGTAAGGGCTCTGAATCACAGGGAAGTAAACTTGGCTGGCATCCTGGTCAAGGGGGAAGGATCTCCACACAGACCAGCAGTAGAGTTGGAGAAGTAACCCCCAATTCCCAACCCAAATCTTAGGGGTTTTATCCCCTGATTTACATGACTGTGGGCAAGACTATGCCTGAGTGGATTATACTGTTATCTTTGGGCATGTAATAGAGTTTCCCTGTATCTAACTTTATTCATCTAAGTTAATTTCTGTATGGTCTGTTTTTATTTTTCTTTTGTTGATTTTGTTATTGTTTAGGCACACAGAGTTGTCAGTTGAAGCCAAAACTAACCCCCCCCCAGCTTCTCTTTATCTTGCTCAGGTAACTGAATAATGGCTTGGATTGAGACTCGGGGCATATTATTTGTTTAGGGATTTAAAGGTTCAACTCAGGTTTTGGTTCTTTAAAGGGTGCAGCACCTCCTGGTTTGGTCTATGGCTTATCAGACAACTCAGGATTGAGCCATCTACACAGCCGAGGTAGGGCCTCAAGGCAATCCAAGACTGTGTTGTTTCTACAACCCCCAGTGAGTTGCCTGTGCACACTAGATGTCCCTGAAACTCATTTACAGACAATGAGCCAGATGATCCATGACCTGAGTCACAATTCAACCACTTATATATCCTCAATGGCCGATGTATTATCAGTTTCTTTAGTAGAGCCAGGTATTCTCCAGTTTCCAGGTGAACCCTTTCCTGAGAGAGAGATTCCAAAGGTCTATCGGGGCCTTCTGGTCCCCATTGATATAAGTTAAAATGGGAACCATGTTCACAGAATTCCCACTCAATCTTTATAGGATCTGTATGATGTATGGGACCTAAAGTCTGGTATATATGTAATTCTTGAATCAGTAAATTCAAGGCTTCCTCATGCTGTCGGGTCCACCACCACCATGTATTTTTCTTAATTAAATCATACAAAGGTTGAACAATTATAGAAAATCCAGAGACATGTTTCTACCAATAATCTGAAGTCCCAAGTGTTTGTTGCAATTCCTTTTTAACTTCTGGAGCGTTACCAGCTTCTGGTTTTTTTCAGTATATTGACTGGTATAGCCACAGCTCCTCCCAACCATCAAACATCTAAGAATTTAACCTCCTGACTGGGCCTGTGACATTTAGCAGAAGGTCTAGTCCTAATGAAATCAGTGTGTCCCAAATCTAACTAGACACTTCTCTGACAGCCTCTTTATCATCCCCACCTATCAAAATGTCACCAATGCATTGATACACACCACATCTGGTACTCTTACCTGTTTCAATATTTTTGCTAGAGCATTATGGGCAATAGTAGGGGAGTGTTTGTATCCTTGTGGGAGACAATTAAAGGTATATTTGTCATGGTTTAGGCACAGCCAGTATCAACCAGGCCTCCGCTCTCTCCCCCCCCCCTTCTGTGGGACAGGGAGGAGAAAATTCACCCAAAGGCTCATTAATCGAGACAAGGATAAGGAGGTGTTCATTCCCCAATTACAGTAATGGGAAAAAACAGACAGACTCAACTTGGGAAGAAAAAAACCTTATTTCATCTATGAGGACAAAGAGAAAACATGACCAGATCTTAATACCTTCCCCCCACCCCTCCCTTCTTCCCAGGCGTAAATTGTTTCACTCCTGCCTCCCCATCAGTGGCACAATGGGACAGGGAGTGGGGGTTTAGGGTCAGTTCACTGAAAGGCCCCTCTGCTAGACACAAATTTTGTTTAGCTAGGCCTTTTGTATGATTAACTCAGAGAATGTGCTTTGAGTTATGACACTAATTAGAATATATAAATTAACTGATGGTAGCAATGTATGTAGAAGGTGAGGAAGTATAATCACAGGAGCAGAAGATACTGGTTCTGGGGAATGTAAGCTGTCAAGTTGAAATCCTTTTGTAGTTGCCAAAGATGTGTAGTGGATAAATAAGGAGGCAGACTTTGAGCACCATCCCTTGGAATGGGGCTGATAAAGAAAGGAACATGTGCACAGACCAGGTTTCAGATAGATAAGGATAATGAGGACAAGACAAATTATGGACTGAGCATGTGTAAAGACTGAGTTCAACTAGTGGACACAGTGATGAAGACTACGGAAGACCACCAGAAGAAGTAAACGACCACCCAAGAGACTGTGATTTTGGGAATAACCACCAGATGCCAACAGAGACTCCACCACAGTCTTTAACTAGTATGATGTAACCGTAGGTGTGTTTATGTTCACGAATAGGTATCTCATGTTAATTAGTTTCTGGAAAATAATTCCCTTGTGTAATATAAACCACCTGAGGCTTTTGTCTTACAAACTACGCAGGGTGGAGAACTCCCCTGTGAGTTCTCAGTGCTGCTAATAAAGAATACCAACTTAACAGTGACAAAGTGCTGTTGAGGTGAATTTCTTTGTTTCATTACTACACGTTGGTTTCTGCTGCTCCTTCTTCCTCAGGTGGAGGACTCCTTACATTCTTCCCCCCCTCCAGCATGGGGTCCCTCCCATGGGAGAGAGTCTTTCATGAGCCCATCCGACATGAGTCCTTCCCACTAGGTGGGAACTAGGTGTTCCCTCAGGAACAGACTGCTCCAACACATGCTGCCCACAGGGTCATGGCCTGCTTCAGGAAGAGTCACTTCCCCTGGCACGGGGTTGTCCATGGGCTGCAGGTCCACATCTGCTCCACCATGCTCCTCCACTGCTGCTCCACTCTGCTCCTCCATGGGCTGCCTGCTATCTCACCACGGGCTGCAAGGGAATCATAGAATCATAGAATTGGTTGGTGATGTAAACACCTTGAAAATACAAAATATGTCTCTCGAATCAGTATTTATTTTTTTTATGCTCTTTTTAAAATATACAACAAAATAAAACACCCCTGGTGCAGTCTCAGACTTGGCTACTCTGGAACTGACACTGGAAGAAATTACTTACTGATGGCTGGGAGGCTAGCCACCTCTTTAGCCTAGGCAAAGTAATTTATAACACCATGATTTTGTTTAAGATTGCTCCTGGATTGCTGTTACCTGTAACACAGTTATTAGGGTGGTATAATATCAGATACACTTTGAATGTGTATGAAATGGGCCTCTGTTATATTGTTATATTTGTGATTATCTCATTGTATCTTCTTTTATAATTATTATTATCATTTTTGTAATTTTTACTATTGCTATTGTTATTAACAAGTTCTGATATGTAATCAATATCTTTCTCCTCCTATTTTAATTCCTAAGATTCTGTAACACTCAGTATTATTGTAAATGCAGATAATTGCCATGTACAAGCACATACTTTATTCATGTGGTATTGCTTCTGTGAAAGTTTTCATATATGTTCACTGCTACCTTTCAAGCTTTTTGTGTCAGTAGCATGTCTAGATGATTGGTTGCAAAACTTGCCCATGTTGGCTCAACACAAAATGCAATTATTTTTTTTTTTCCTTTTTCTTTTGTGTGTATATATATGTATTCATCTCAACAACACACTCCCATGGCCTCAAAACCCACGGGGTGAGGTAACGTGATATTGTGAGGTAACGTGATATGCTGAGGTATACACGATGTGGCAAAAGTGTGGTACAATAGACAGCTTACCACCACTACCCCCCACAAATACACGTTGAAAATATACTGGTTTTTGAGCCAGGAAAGATGTGCGGTGGGAAGAACTGTGCCAGGCAGGGCGCGGTTCCCGGTTGCTCCTCAATGGAAACCTCAGAGACGGAATCGGCCTGCTAAAAAGCACAGATTCCAAAAAGAGCCACACGACACAAGATAACCACACAAAATGGGAGATATATATATAAATATATATATATATACACATATAAAGAAAAATAATACTGACTCAAGAGCCACGGGGTGAAATGATGTAAACACCTTGAAAATACAAAATATGTCTCTCGAATCAGTATTTATTTTTTTTATGCTCTTTTTAAAATATACCAAACATATTCTCAATTAACAGATTTTTTCCCCAAACTTAATTGGCTTCTGTTTTATATCATGCTTGACAAGCTCCTAAGATAAGACTGCGTGTCAGGTTGTCTCCTGGTACACGTCCAGACAAAGATAATAAATTTAGCAAGGTAACCAGGACAGAAAAAATGATAATAAATAAAAGAGAATTCCTTGTNGGCACAACCTCAGACCATGCCCTCTTGTAGTGCTGATAGTGGCCTGGGAAAAGAGACCAACCCCCACCTGGCTACAACCTCCTTTCAGGGAGTTGTAGAGAGTGATGAGGTCACCCCTGAGCCTCCTCTTCTCCAGGCTGAACAGCCCCAGCTCCCTCAGCCTCTCCTCAGAGGATCTGTGCTCGAGTCCCTTCACCAGCCTAGTTGCCCTCCTTTGGACCTGCTCCAGGACCTCGATATCCTTCCTACACTGAGTGGCCCAGAACTGGACACAGTACTCGAGGTGTGGCCTCACCAGCGCTGAGTACAGGGGCAGAATCACCTCCTTGGACCTGCTGGCCACGCTGTTCCTGATACAGGCCAGGATGCCATTGGCCTTCTTGGCCACCTGGACACATTGCTGGCTCATGTTCAGCTTCTTGTCAATCCAAACCCCCAGGTCCCCCTCTGTCTGGCTGCTCTCCAGCCACTCTGTGCCCAGCCTGTAGCACTGCATGGGGTTGTTGTGGCCAAAGTGCAGGACCCGGCACTTGGCCTTGTTGAACCTCATCCTGTTGGAATCAGACCAACTCTCCAACCTATCCAGGTAAATCTGCAGAGCCCTCCGGCCTTCCAGCTGATCGACATTTCCTCCCAGCTTAGTGTCATCTGCGAATTTGCTGATGATGGACTCAATCCCCTCATCTAAATCGTCAACAAAGATATTAAACAGAACTGGGACCAACACTGCTCCCTGGAGGACACCACTAGTGACCAGCCACCAACTGGCTGCAGCACCGTTCAGCACCACCACTCCTGTCTCTTATACANACCTGATCATAAAAGGAGATCAAGTTGGTCAGAAGGGACCTGCCCTTCCTAAACCCGTGCTGGCTTGGTCTAATCCCTTGCCCATCCTGCAGGTGTTGTGTGATTGCACTGAGGATGATCTGTTCCATAACCCTGCCAGGCACTGAGGTCAGGCTGACGGGCCTGTAGTTTTCCGGGTCCTCCTTCCGGCCCTTTTTGTGGATAGGCGTGACATTCGCCAACTTCCAATCATCTGGGATGTCCCCAGTGAGCCAGGACTGTTGGTAGATGATAGAGAGAGGCTTGGCGAGCTCTTCTGCCATCTCTCTCATCACCCTTGGGTGGATCCCATCTGGTCCCATAGGCTTGTGGGGATCCAAGCAGCTTAGTAGGTCACTGACTGTTTCCTTCTGGATTACAGGGGGGCTGTTTAGATTCTTGTCACCTTCTATAAGCTCCAGAAGCCAGGGTTAGGGTTAGGCCCTAACCCTAACCCTAACCCTAACCCTAACCCTAACCCTAACCTTAACCCTAACCCTAACCCTAACCCTAACCCTAACTCTCTGTGATCCTGTACAGGCTGCAGCTCCACATCTGCCCACCTGTGACACCTCAGGGGCTAGTCCACCGTGTTCCTACAGGGACTACTCCACTATGCTTCTCCATGGGTGGCAGGGGGACAGCCTGCCATCTCACCACAGACTGTGGGGAAATCTCTGCTTGGGCACCTTTCCTTTATCTTGACTGACCTTTTTGTCTGTTCTCTATCACATCTTCCTGTATCCACTTGGCTTTACCAGAGGTGGGGCCAGAATTGGAACCAGGGAAGCTTCCATCAACTTCTCACAGAAACCACCCCTGTGGCCCCCCCACTTCCAAAACACCACTGCACTAACCTAAGACAATCCAGCATCACAGTTATAAACCCCACCATGATAGTCCCTCAGTAGTTCTCTGCATTACAAGAAAAAAATTCAAATAAATCCATTGATTTCTTTTAGAAGTTTCCTGGTTTGGGCCAGGATAAAGGTAATTTTCTGTCTTGTACTTTGCTTTCAGCTAAGTTTCTTGTAAGTAGCTGCACTTGCTGAAATTAACAGCAAGTTTCTCAGACAGTGTCTGCTTCTGGGACTGATAACACTCAATGTTTCTAGTTACTGCTAGAGATTGGTATGCAGACCCAAGGACACTGCTCAGCTCTGAGGAACATTTTACCCTGCAGAAGGAGTAAAGAGGTCCCACCTGAACCCCTCCTTTGGGGAGGCCCGAGACAAGATAGATGCCAGAACTGACCAAACAGAGTATTCCATCCCATACACGTCATACTCAGTATAAATTTGAGGGATCACGAGGGTCAGACCCCTTCTTCCTCTTCTTCCTGCCCTTCCTTCGCCTGTTCCCTGTTTGCTTCGGCATCCTGGGAGTATTCCGTCCATTCCTCTGCCTGTGGTCCTGATCCGTGCCAGCCTGAATCTGTGTTTTCCTTCCTCCAGCTCCTGACTGCTCCTGACTGCAGGAGTCCAGCCTGGACTTCCCCAGGGCTGCCCTCCAGCCTCGGTGGTGATGTGAGAGTTATTGGGGAAAAGGGGGGAGGAACGTGGTATCAATTTTTCCTGTATATTTGTATATATTTAGTAATTTTTCCTATTTATCATTGCTGTTTCATTAAAGTTGTGTAGTTTAGTTTCGAACCCATAAGCCTCTCTCCCTCATTCTCTCTCCATTCCTTATCAGGGAGGAGAGGGGGATTAATAGAAGACATCTGTTATTCAGTTTAATTGCCGGGCCAGTGTAAAACCCTGACAGATTTATTGGCGCCCAACGTGGGGCCCGAGCTAATTGGCTTGAGTCCAATTTAAATTTTGACTCATTTACCTGAATGGTTTGAATTCCAACTCCAGTCCCAATATGGCTTCGCTGAGTGGGAATCAGACCTTTTCCTTTGGAAATTTCACAGGGTTGGATATTAAACCAATCGTGACGTACCTTTGGTATTCAGGGTATGTGATATGAATTTTTGCAGATGGAATGAGTGTTAATATGTGGCTTATTTTTGGTAAGCACTGCTTGAGAAAAGTAGTTGTGATATGGTCTGCAATAGTAGTATACAGTGCAGTACATGGTGGAGTGGTGTTTCATACAAGGATTAAAAACTTTGTTGGTAATTATAATTTCATCCTTCTTTTGAGGAAATATACCACTCTTGGGCTGAATTCACTGGATTCTATTCAAAGTGGCATTATACTTATTATAGTTTTGAATCTCCTGCTTGTTGTAGACAGTGTTTCTCAGGTGTGTGTGAATATTTTCACGGGTTATCATATGTTGGTGAGAAGTAAGACATCTACAGTTAGGGGAATCAGCTCACCTCGTAAAGAGAGCCCCACCACTTCTGCCTCCGCAGCCGCATCTCGCCCCCCCTCATGCAAGGGCACAACTCAGATACGACCGGCGAGTATTGCCAGTGTATCTACTACAGCTGTAGCTGCTACCTCTGCCCCCACAGACACTGCTGCTGTTCAGAAAGCAAGCCCTGCTGCTGCTACTTCTGCAGACTCTCCCCCTCAGCCCACAGAGTTACTTGTTGACCCTGTGACTAGGAGAAAAGCAAAACAATGGAAATCAGAAACCAGCCTTAACCCTTCAAAGTATGAACAAGATGACCAGGTGATAGAAGAAATAGAGGATACTGCCTCTCCTCCTAAAGCACCTAGGGCATCTAGAGCAGAGTCAGCTGACGATGACTCAGATTCTGAATTTGATCAGACCTATTCCATGAGGGACTTGCGTACTCTGAGAAAAGACTTCAGCCGTTTTGCAGGTGAACCACTTCTCACTTGGTTTCTCTCATGCTGGAATGATGGGGCTGCTACGATAACATTAACTCATAACGAAGCCAGGCATTTATGATCCCTGGACAAAGATGCAGGTATTGATCAGGCATTTGGGGAAAACAAGAGAACCACCAGCCTATGGAGACGACTCTTGTCAGCTGTAAGGGAGAGATATCCCTATAAAGAGGAAATAGACTGCCCACAGGTCAAAGCACCCACACTTGAAAAAGCTATCAGGTAACTGGAAGAATTGTCCATACGAGATATGATCTATACTGATGAAAACATTGAAGATCCTTATCACATGCCATGCCCTAAACCTATGAGGCAAAGGTTTCTGTATGCTGCACCATCGCCTTTTAACCATACACTATCAGTAATGTTATGTGTTCCTGGAGAACTGGATGTAATTGTGGGTAATGTGAGTAAAACAGCATGAGAATATGAAGATGCTGTCACAGCTCCTCATCTGCCCTGGGTCTCATCTGTAAAGGAAAAAGATGAGAAACTGCATTCACCCTATTTTCCTCAGATAGGAGGAGGACGCCGCATTGCAGCCATTAAGAGGAGATGCCCTCCTATGAGACAAAATAGAGAGAAACAGAATTTTATAAGAGGAATCGTATGGGCAATCCTGAGTGAGTGTGGAGAGGACATGAAAAAGTGGGATCAGAAACCTACTGCTGTCCTCCAGGACCAAGTAGTTGAGTTGCTGAGTAAGATGAATGCAAAAGGAGGTCCTTCTAAAAAGAAGTCTGCTCAAGTCTCCAGTGTGCAGTTACCTGATCCAAAGATGCAGGTGACTCAAGATCCCTGTACATCAGGTGTGAGTACTGGAGATGTAAACCCCCGTAATGCACATCCTGACAATGTTATAAGTGCTGAAGCTTATAGGTGCCCTGTCTCCAGCCAGGTGGAGGAGAGGGACAACCAAATTTTTTTGATTGTATGGATTCGATGGCCTGGCACATTAGAGCCACAAAAGTATAAAGCCTTGGTGGACACTGGTGCACAGTGCACCCTAATGCCATCGAATCAAAACGGAACAGAATCCGTCACTATTTCTGGAGTGACAGGGGGATCTAAAGAACTGAGTATTGTGAAGGCTGATGTAAGCCTCACTGGAATAAAGTGGCATAAACACCCTATAGTGACTGGTCCAGATGCTCCATGCATCCTTGGCATAGACTACCTCAAGGGAGGTGACTTCAAGGATCCAAAAAGGTACCGGTGGTCCTTTGGTATTGCAGCCATAAAGACTGAGAATGAAGGATGGCTGCATGCTTTGGTTGGCCTTTCAGATAAATCCTTTGTAGTAGGATTGCTAAAAACTATAAAACAGCTGGTGCCAATTGCAACTTCTATAGTGCATCGAAGACAATATCACATCAACAGAGATGCTGTGATCCCCATTCACAAGCTGGTCTGGCAACTAGAGAGTCAAGGAGTGATCAGCAAGACTCCCTCACCCTTCAATGGTTCTATATAGCCAGTGCGAAAGCCTAATGGAGAATGGAGACTGACAGTGGACTATTGTGCCCTAAATGAGGTTACACCACCACTAAGTGCTGCTGTGCCGGACATGTTAGAACTTCAGTATGAGCTGGAGTCAAAGGCAGCCAGGCGGTATGCTACTATTGACATTGCTAATGCATTTTTTGCTATTCCTATAGCACCAGAATGCAGGCCACAGTTTGCTTTCACCTGGAAAGGTGTCCAGTACACTTGGAATCGACTGCCCCAGGGGTGGAAACACAGTCCTACCATCTGCCGTGGGCTGATCCATGATACCTTGGAAAAGGGTGGAGCTCCAGAACATCTACATTACCTCAATGACATTATTGTGTGGGGTGACACAGCAAAAGAAGTCTACGAGAAAGGTAAGAAGATAATTGAAATCCTTCTAGAAGCTGGTTTTGCTATTAAAAGAAGTAAGGTCAAGGGACCTGTGCAAGAGATACAGTTTCTAGGGGTAAAGTGGCAAGATGGACGTCGCCACATCCCAATGGACGTGATTAACAAAATAACAGCTATGGCCCCACCAACTACCAGAAGGAAACTCAGTTCTTCTTAGGAACTGCTGGTTTCTGAATGATGCAGATTCCTGCTTATAATCAGATTGTGAAACCTCTCTATGAGGTTATGCAAAAAAAGAAAGACTTTAAACGGGGCTCAGAACAACAAGCTGCTTTGCACACTATTAAACAGGAGATTGTGCAGGCAATGGACCATGGACCAACTTGAACAGGGCCAGACATTAAAAATGTGCTCTACACAGGAGACGGAGGTAATGGTCCTACATGGAGCCTCTGGCAGAAAGCTCCAGGAGAAACTTGAGGTCGACCTCTAGGAATTTGGGGTCGAAACTACAAAGGCTCCAAAGACAACTACACAGCCACTGAAAAAGAAATATTGGCCGCATACGAAGGAGTTAGAGCTGCTTCAGAAGTGATTGGTACTGAAGCACAGCTCCTCCTGGTGCCACGATTACCTGTACTGGGTTTTATGTACACAGGTAGAGAATCTTCCCATCATGCTACTGATACTACATGGAGTAAATGGATTGCTTTACTCTCACAGAGAGCTAGGATAGGAAGACTCGATCGTCCAGGAATTGTAGAAGTAGTAACAGACTGGCCACAAGGCAAACACTTTGGAATGCCACCAGAAAAAGTGATAAAACGGGCTGAAAAAGACCCACCATATGACCAGCTACCCGAGAACTAGAAACAATATGCTCTTTTCACTGATGGATCCTGTCGTCTGGTAGGAGGCCATCGAAGGTGGAAAGCTGCTGTATGGAATCCTACAAGACTAGTTGCAAAAACAGATGAAGGAGATGGTGAATCAAGTCAATTTGCAGAAGTGAAAGCCATCCAATTGGCTTTGGACATTGCTGAACAAGAAAAGTGGCCAAGACTTTATACTGACTCATGGATGGTAGCAAATGCCTTATGGGGTTGGTTAAAGCAGTGGAAGCAAAACAACTGGCAATGCAGAGATAAGCCTATCTGGACTGCTGAACTGTGGAAAGACATTGCTGCTAGGTTAGAGAAACTTGATGCAAAAGTGCGTCACGTAGATTCCCATGTACCTTCATATCGAGCTACTGAGGAACATCGGAACAACCAACGAGCAGATGAGGCTGCTCTAGTATTCAAAATAGACCTGGACTGGGACCATTAGACCTGAACTGTGACAATTGCTCCTTGTCTTAAGAAACTGCTACAACAGATGAACATTTGCAATAATAGACTGGGTTACTTAGTGAATTTTAGTATACAGAGGCAGCAATAATTTCTGTACAGATGGATTTAGGGATAAGAGATAATAATGACTGGAG
>JAAWXA010000748.1:0-11809 GCA_038090715.1 Florisuga fusca | reverse complement strand
AGAGGGTGAGGCTCTGGCCCTGCAGAACGCCCGCACCACCCTCAGCCTGGGGCTCTTCCAGGGACAGAGCCTCACCCTCTGGGAGCTCCTCTTCTCCCGCTACGTCCCCGACCACCGGCGCCAGGACCTCCTGCGGCAGTACAAGGCGGGCACGCTCAGCATCTCCCAGATGAGCACCATCCTGACCACCATCGTCACCGGGGCTGAGGAGGGCCACCAGCCGGCACGGACTCTGGTCCAGAACGGAGAGGGCTCCCGGCAGGAGCGGGAGGGGAAGCGGAAAAAGGATCAGGATCAGGATCAGGATCAGGATCAGGATCAGGATCTGGATCTGGATCTGGACCTGGATCTGGAGCAGTCCCTCAAGTCCCACACCGTCGAGGTGTCGGCGGGCGGCTTCCCGGGCCCTCAGGTCTCCCTGTGGGAGCTCCTCTTCTCCAAGTACATCTGCCAGCAGAAGAGGCAGGAGCTGCTGGGGAAGGTGCGGGCCGGCAGCCTGGCGCTGGAGGAGCTGGCCGGGCTCCTCATTCTCCTGGTGCAGGAGGCGGCGGAGCGCGGCAGCAAGGTGAGGTTCCCGGGCCTCAGGAGACAGGTGACCGCCTCGGACCTGGCCGACTCGGGCATCATCGACAAGGAGACGCTGGCCCACCTGGTGCAGGGCTCCAAGACGGTGCAGGAGGTGACGCAAATGGCCTCCGTCAAGCGCTACCTGGACGGCACGGGCTGCATCGCCGGCGTGCTGGTGCCCTACAAAGACGACCCGACCAGGATGGAGAAGATGAGCATCTACCAGGCCATGTGGAAGGGGCTCCTGCGGCAGGGCACGGCCCTGGTGCTGCTGGAGGCCCAGGCTGCCACCGGCTTCCTGCTCGACCCGCTCACCAACCAGAAGCTCTCGGTGGATGCGGCCGTAGCCTCTGGGCTGGTGGGCAGCGAGCTGCAGGAGAAGCTGCTCTCGGCCGAGCGGGCGGTCACCGGCTACACCGACCCCTACACCGGGGAGAAGATCTCCCTCTTCCAGGCCATGAAGAAGGATCTGATCGTCAAGGACCACGGCATCCGCCTGCTGGAGGCCCAGATCGCCACCGGCGGCATCATCGACCCCGTGCACAGCCACCGCGTCCCCGTGGAGGTGGCCTACGAGAGGGGATACTTCGACCAGGAGATGAACCAGATCCTCTCCGACCCCAGTGATGACACCAAGGGCTTCTTCGACCCCAACACCCACGAGAACCTCACCTACATGCAGCTCCTGCGCCGCTGTGTCCCCGACCCGGACACGGGGCTGCTGATGCTGCAGCTGATGGACAAGGGCTCGGTGCTCTACCAGCTGCCCGAGGAGGCCCGCCAAGCCCTGCAGAACGCCCGCACCACCCTCAGCCTGGGGCTCTTCCAGGGACAGAGCCTCACCCTCTGGGAGCTCCTCTTCTCCCGCTACGTCCCCGACCACCGGCGCCAGGACCTCCTGCGGCAGTACAAGGCGGGCACGCTCAGCATCTCCCAGATGAGCACCATCCTGACCACCATCGTCACCGGGGCTGAGGAGGGCCACCAGCCGGCACGGACACCGGTCCAGAACGGAGAGGGCTCCCGGCAGGAGCGGGAGGAGAAGCGGAAGCAGGATCAGGATCAGGATCAGGATCAGGATCAGGATCAGGATCAGGATCAGGATCTGGATGTGGATCTGGACCTGGATCTGGAGCAGTCCCNCTGAGGGAGATGGGGGCTCAGTTGTTTGTCCCCTGGGAAAGCTGCTCCTTAGCCCTGCTCTCCATCTGCTCCAAGTCCTGGAGACACCATGGGGAGGAGACCTCTCAGGCCACCCCTGGCCTGGCCACTCCTGCTCCTCAGCACGAAGGTGACATGGACCATCTTGGTGGTGTGCAGTCTGTGAGAGCACTGGTGGAATACCTCCAAACAATTTGGCACCCTGTGTCCGTGCTGAGGGGTTTTCCCCTTTTATCTCCTCCCTCGGGAAGGCAGCTGCCTTGCTGCTGGAAGCTGAGACAGCACCTGCTCTGGTTTGGGTTGGGTCAGCAGTTTTTGGAGCTGGGCAGCAGCTCCTGCTTTGCCCTCGAAGCCAAAAGGCAATGACTTCACCTTCTGCTGTCCTCCAAGTGCCAGGAGCTGTGAGCCACCAGGACGCAGACCCACGGGATGCCCCAGTCCTCCCAGCACTCGGTGACTCAGCAGCTGGTCCTGCAGCTTCCCGGGACTCCTGGCACGGGGACACCTCCCGGGTTGGGCATCTGCAGCGGGTGGCTTGGCCTCACCCCCCGGAAAGTGTGGGTGTCCCTGGCTGGAGCTGCTGCCAACCACATCAGAGAGCTGGGAGATGGATTTCTCATGGTGCTTCAGCACGGGGCTGCTTGGGGAGGGTTCTGTGCCTTTGGTGCTTGGTTTGGGGAAGCTCCTCTGACAGTGCTGGGGTGCTGACACCTCTCCCTTCCTGATGGTCCCAGCAGCCACAGGGCTGAGCCCGGGGTGGTGGCACCACGGGGACCTCTGCAGAGGGTGGTGCACAGGGAGTCATTGGGTCACAGACTGGTTTGGGTGGGAAGGGACCTCAAATCCCCCCCAGTGCCCCCCCTGCCATGGGCAGGGACCCCTCCCCCAGCCCCATCCANCAGAGGAGGCCCTGGAGCTGCTGGGGACCCCAGAGCTGGACACAGCTTTACCCCAGGGGGGTCTCCCCAGAGGGGACAGTCCCCTCCCTGTCCTGCTGGATGTGTGGCTCTGCCTGGGGGTCACCCGGTGGGTGTCCAAGGGACCCATGTGGGTGTCTGTGTCTCTGTCCCAGTGCAGGGGAGGTCCTGGTGGCCCCTTCTCCCTGGGCTCTCCTGCTTGGGGTGCACATTCCAGCTGGCGTGGGTGCTCACCCGACTGGATCAGCAGCACTGGGAGCATTTTGCCTCTGACTCAGCCGGGGTTGTTTGGCTCTGGGGAGGACACCTGGGCCTGGAGGTCCCTCTGCTTTTCCCTCGGGTCCCTCCTCAGAGCCCTTTCCTTGCCCTCCTGATGCTGGGCAGCCCATAATGCCACCAGTTCCCTGCTCATTGCACCTCGCTCTGGGCTCAGTTTTTCTGCTCAGGTTTGGTTTGGGGCTGAGCCCGTGGCAGGAACAGAGTCCTGAAGGGTGCAAATGGTCCATTTCACCTGGGGTACCAGTGACAAGAAGCACTGGAGCTGGACCTGCTCATTTCATAGCACCATGGAATCCCAGGCTGGTTTGGGTTGGGAGGGACCTCAGAGCTCATCCATCCCCAGCCCCCTGCATGGGCAGGGACACCTCTCAACAGCCCAGGTTGCTCCCAGCCCCATCCAACCTGGCTTTGACAAAGGCTCAGACACCTCTGGACCTCTGGCAGTTGGTGGTTTCTCCCACAGCTCTCTCACATTGGTCCCAGCAGAGGCTCTGGTTGATCTCCCCTCAGCCCAGGTCCTGTCACAGCCCTGAGAACCCATCAGAACACGGAGCAGAACCCACAGTGTGTCCCCTCTGACCTCAGCGTGGCCGTGAAGGAACCACCACCTGCATGGATCTGCTCTCCCTTGGCTGCCCCAGGGACATGGGGGGGATGTGCCCCCCACACAGACATCACCTGCAGGGACCCACCTCCTCCTGCACCTCCCCACAGCCACCCCCTGGCTCTGCAGAGCTGCACCCCATGGCAAGGACCGAGTCCCATGGTCCCCAGATCGTCCCCTCCACATCCCCTGCCCCACTTCTCACAAGTGTCAAAACTTTTCAACCCGAAGCAGCCTCATTGTTTCATCCTCGTGAGACCCCCCTGGGGTAAAGCTGTGTCCAGCTCTGGGGTCCCCAGCAGCAGGAGGACAGGGAGCTGCTGGAGCCAGTCCAGAGGAGGCCCTGGAGCTGCTGGGAGGGCTGGAGCAGCTCTGCTCTGGAGCCAGGCTGAGAGAGTTGGGGGTGTTCAGCCTGGAGAAGAGAAGGCTGCAATGGGGAGACCTTGGAGCAGCTTCCAGGTCCTGAAGGGGCTCCAGGAAAGCTGGGGAGGGACTGGGGACAGGGGCCTGGAGGGATGGGAGCCTGGAGGGGGAAGGGNAAAAGAAAACTAGGAGGAGTGGCTGCCATTCAGAGGGACCTGGACAGACTGGAGAGTTGGGCAGGGAGAAATTTAATGTATTACAACAAGGGCAAGTGTAAAGTCTTGCATCCGGGAAAGAACAACCCCAGGTCCCTTTCACCTATCCTGCTCTCCAACAGCCCAGACCCTTCTCCTTCTGCTCCAGACCCTTCCCCAGCTCCAGTCCCTTCTCTGGACACCCCCAGACCCTCCATGTCCTTCTTGTCTTCAGGGGCCCAAAACCCACTGCAAGAGGCTTCAGGCAGGTAGGTGAAAGCCAAGACCCTCCATGTCAAAAAGGAAATGGAGAGGCTGTGAGGGTCCAGGGAACAGCCACGAGGTTGGTCAGAGGAGTGGAGCCCCTTCCTTGTGAGGAGAGGGTGAGAGAACTGGGTCTGTTCAGCCTTGGGAAGAGAAGGCTCAGGGGAGACCTGATTGCAATGTTCCAGCACTCAAAGGGGGCTACAAAGCAGATGGAGACACCCCGTGTCCAAGGAGTCCCATGGAGAAGACAAGGGAAAATGGGCACAAGCTGCTCCTGGGGAGATTCCCTTTGGACACAAGAGGAAAAAATTTCCCCGTGAGGACAGAGATTGGAATGGGCTCCCAGGGGAAGGGGTGGATTCCCCAACTCTGTAAAGTTTGAAGTCTCAGCTGGATGGGGTGTTGGGACATCTCACACCAACATGAGAGGGGTTGGAGCAGATGGGCCTTGAGGTCCTTCCACCCTGACCTCCTGGGGTTCTATGATGTGATTTATGACAGCATTCCCTGGTCCCACCCGGATTCCAGGTTGGGTCAGACAGTAAAGTTGAGACAAGAACGCATGAAACCAGGCTGAGAATCAGAAAAAAATGTTGCCATGGAAGTTTTCCACCTCCAAGCAAAGGAGAGGTCAAAGTCACACCAATGGTAAAAACCAGCGTGGGGAAAAGGAGAAGTGCAGAGCAGTTCCAAGAAGCAGAATCTTGTTCAAACATGATATGGGGGGGAAAAAATGTAGAGAATCAAGACAAAGGTAAACTGAAGAGCTGAGGACCAGGAATGCCTCATCCTCATCGGAATGCTGTCGTCAGCAGCTCCTTGGGAGGAGGACACTGACGCCCAAGCACGGCGGCAGCAGAGGGGTGGGGGTGGATGGGTGGTGGCAGCCTGGGAGCCTGGACCTGGGTGAAAGTCACAAACACACAACAGGGAAACCTGGATGGAAACCCCAGCTCTGGGGAGCAGGGCAGGGCCTGAGCAGGGAGGTGGAAGGGGCACAGAGACAGAGGTGACACGGGGGAGATGAGCTGGGGACTGGTGTCTGCTGTCCTCTGAGAATGAGGCTGTGGGGAAGCAGCAGAGAAAGTCCCTGAACACACAGATGGGCCCTGTGGGAGTCCCTGTGGGTTGTCATGGAGGCAGAAGCTGGAAAACAGTGAATCACAGAATCATTTGGGTTGGAGAAGACCTTCAAGACCATCAAGTCCAACCCTTCCCCCAACCCTGCCAAGGCCACGACCCCCCCTGGCCACTCCTGCTCCTCAGCACGAAGGTGACATGGACCATCTTGGTGGTGTGCAGTCTGTGAGAGCACTGGTGGAATACCTCCAAACANGGAGGTGTTCAAGGACATGTTGGATGGGGCTGGGAGCCCCCTGGGCTGGGGGAGGGGTCCCTGGCCATGCAGGGGGTTGGAACAAGGATCTTTAAAGCCTCTCCCAGTCTAAACCATCTGGGGTTCCACGACGCAGACACGTGGGGACAGGGACACACATGAAGGTCTCTGGGTCACATCCCCTACACAGATGGGTCAGCATCCCAGTGCAGACACAGCCACCCCAGGGACTGCACCCCAGAACAATCCCACCCATCCAGCAGAGGTGGATCAGGTGCCCCAAGCTCCTCAGCAGACTTTGGCCATGGCAGAGCTCCAGGACAGACACTCACCAGGAGCTCCAGAGGTTTCCATCCTGGGACTGCTTCATCCACAGGCACTGGTGGATGTCTCATCCTGAGGGGGTGCTGGACCACCCGCTCCACACCAGCACCACCAGCAGCCCCCACAGCCTCTGGCATGGCCAGAGTGAGGGACAGGCTCCATCTCTGTCCCAGCTGGGGCAGAGGGACAGCTGGAGGAAGGTGGCCCCAAGTCCCTGCCCCATCCAAGGGACTCATCAGAGCAGAGGAGCAATCGTGGGTCCTCCATGGCCACAGGGACCAGGGACAAGGCCACAGGGACCAGGGACAAGGCCACAGGGACCAGGGACAAGGCAGCCCCCCAGCAGAAGGTGTTGGCAGAGTCCAGAAGCCACACGGTTCCCCTGCACAACCATCACTGCCCCGAGTCCAGTGACAGACACGTCCCACATCCCCCTGGTCCCCGTGTCACAGCCTCTCACCCCCCGGGGCTGCGGTGACCACAGGATCCCACAACTCCGGGTTGGAAGGGACCCCAAGGATCCTCTGGTCCAAACAACAATATGATTGTTTGGGTGAGATGCTCCAGCACCCCGTCAGGATGAGACTTCAAACTTCTGGTTGGACGCCCGAGTTTCATCTCTGCTCCTGCACCCAGGGCAGAGCCACCACCTCATCCCCGGGGCGGGGAAGGGGAGGATTTAAATTGAGCACTTGCCTGGGCTGCTCATCCTGGCTGAGAGGAGGAGGAGGAGGAGGAAGAGGACCAGAGCCTGCCAGGAGCCAGCTGCTCTGGAGACGTGTCCAGCAGGTAGGACAAAGCCCACCTGGAGGGGCCACCGGGGCCACCAGACTGGTGACACCCTCTGTGCGGGCACCAGGGGCGTGGAGGGGATGGAGGGGACTTTGCTTCTACCCCCAGACCTGGTGTTGGGACTGGTGAGCAGGGCAGGGGCGAGCAGGAGGTCCACAGGCAGAACTTGGCCCTTTCCCAGAAGGGACAAAGCAGCAGCAGGGGGGATGGAGCTGCTGCTCCTCAGGCGTCGTGTCCTGGATCCGTCTGCCGAGCTGATGGGGACATGGATGGGGAAGGCAGCAGAGCTCTGGGACCTTCCCAAGCCTGCAGGCACCCGAGCTGGGGGGCTGCCAAAATGCTGGGGGTCCCATCTGGGCCCCTGGTGTCCCGAGGCTGTGGGGCAAGAGTCAGGATGGGGGAACTGACACCATTCCAGTGCCTGGGGAACACGGCACTGTCGGGACACCCCTCCCCGTTGTGGCTGGAAAACCACTTCCAACAAAGCCTCCTGGGCTGGGCTGCTGGGACAGCTTGAAAGGAGAGCCAGGTCCTGGCCTGGGAGCTGTGAGTGCAGCCCAGCCCCAGCCCCAGGAGCCCTGATCAGAGAGCACCTAATGACAGTCTGCACTTGGGCAACATCTCCCCAGCCCACGGTGTCTGCACGACATCTCCCGTGTCCCACATCGGTGTCACCTGCTCCAGGGTGTGACACAAAGGGCTCTGCTTTGTCCTGCACCCAGTGCCACCCTGGCAAGGCAGCACAACCAGCTCCTCACCTCCCAGGAGGTCTCAGCTCTTGGGGAGGACCAGAGCCACGGGCTGGAGAAGCGCCTGGAGCCGTGGGCAGGGTCCCAGGGAGCAGCTCCGGAGCTGCTGGGGTTGTTCCTCTGCTCTGCTCCATCTGCCCCAGCATCAATCCAATATTTAAATGGATCAAAAGCAATGACTCAGAGGGTTTGAGACCAGTTAGGTAAAGAGCTGGAGAACGAAGCTCTGACCCCGATAATGAGCTGAAGGTATCATTAATGTCACTCCCTGCAGGGGATGGGAGATGGGTGTTCCCCAGGGAATGCTTTGGGTTTCGTTTCTGCTGTGTTGACACGGCTGTGGCCTCATCACCACATCACCCTGGGGATGCTGCCAGCTGCAGGGCTTCCAGAAGGGACCTGGAACATGGGACACATCCCTCCAGCAGCACCACACCGACCCAGAGAGCACAGAACCCACCCAGACCCAGAACCCACCCACCTTACAGAACCCACCCAGCTCCAGAACCCCCCCCCAGCTGCCAGAACCAGCACAGCTGGAGGCAGCCAGGCCCTGACACAAGAACCCAGGAGATGCTCCAGACCTTGCCCCACTCCTCACCCATCCCCTGTTCTCTGCTGATGGCTCCAGATGGACACAGGACTCTGGGCTATGCAGACCCGTGGCCTGACACTGCCATTTCCCTGCATGGCAATTAGCTGGTGACAAAGACCAACCACGGGTGACCTCCTGAAAAGCTAGAACCTCCTCGGGAATAGGTTTCCCTGCAAGGAGTGATTTGATCACAGGGCCTGAGCCATGGGTGCTGCAGAGATCTGGTGGCATCTCCTGGGGCAGTCATGGGGATTGCACCCCAAGTGCTGGGGTGTTTTGGGTGAGAAAAGGGCCACGGAGGGTCTGGGGGTGTCCAGAGAAGGGACTGGAGCTGGGGAAGGGTCTGGAGCAGAAGGAGAAGGGTCTGGAGAAGTTGTGNTGCCCCCCCTGCCATGGGCAGGGACCCCTCCCCAGCCCAGGGGCCCCTCCCCCAGCCCCATCCAACCTTCAACACTGCCAGGGATGGGGCAGCCACAGCTTCTGGGGGCAACCTGGGCACCCAGGGGCTCAGCACCCTCACCCCAAAGGATTTCTCCCTCTCTCCCCAGGTTCTCCTCTCCATCTCCCCCCTTGGAGGTTGGAACCATCACCTCTCATCCCATCTCCAGACCCTTTCCCAGCTCCCTTGCCCCTCTCTGGACACGGGACAGGAGGTCCCAGGTCCCACCAGTCTGGGTACAAAAAGCAGAGGAGAAGGGAAGGAGTCCTGCAGCCCCCCCTCTGCCCAGGCCTCGGGGTGAAGGCATTTCAGGGAAGCTCTTCAGCTCGGGGCTGACCCCATTTGTCTTCTCCATGGGAAGCAGGATGGGTTTTGTCCTGCTCTGGGATGTCTTTTATCAGGGAGAAGGTTTGGGGGAGCGAGGTCCTGCTGTGGGTTTGCAGTGAGGATTTTCCTCCTTGGGTCACTCTGCCACCAGGGAGAGCATCAGAGTCACCTCAAGCCCAGGCAACGCTCCCAGCTGGCAGGAGACACCCAACCAAGGTCCAGCAGGGACAGCAGCCCCTTCCCAGCCTGCCAGCACCACCTCAGAGGATGAGGTGAAGTCGCCCACTCTGTATTTTTCACCCCTGGGTTGGGCTGGATGAGACATTTGCCAATTTTAGGGGGTTTGGGGTTTTTTTTTTTGACTTTTGATCTTTGACCTGTAATGTTCAGAGAGCCAAGTGTGGAGCTGTGATGGATTCCCCCAGGTTCTCCCTCCTCCTGCCCAGGAACCCAAAGCTTGGGGAGAGATGAGGGAGGGAAGTGCTGACCCTTGCTGTGATCTGCAGTGCAGTGAGGAAGAGGAAGAAGTGGGGCAAAGACGAGTGACCTCGGGCATCTGCGGAGCGCGGGTCAAGCTGCAAGAGAGAAAGAGGAGAGAAGGTTGGAAAGACTCAGAACCAGGCAAGTCTGGGGAGGAAAGGCTGGTCTGGAGGGTGAGCGGTGGCATCAGAGCTGCTGGGGAGGCTTCAGGCGGGCAGAATGGTCACCAGCAACAAAAACCCAACACAGAGGCAGCTCTGGAGAAGCAAGAGGAGACACGGGGTGAGCACAGCCTGGGGAGGGGGGAAGATGAGGGTCTGGGGGAAGATGAGAGTGGGGGAAGGTGAAGTTGTGGGTGAAGCTGAGGTGGGTGAAACTGAGGTTTGGGGTGAAGCTGAGGTTGTGGGTGAAGCTGAAGGGTGAGTGAAGCTGAGGTTTTGGGTAACACTGAAGTTGGGTGAAGCTGAGGTTTGGGGTGAAACTGAGGTTTGGGGTGAAACTGAGGTTTGGGGTGAAGCTGAGGATTGGTGGTTACAGCAGAGGCTGGACAAGGCAGAGGTTGGTTGTGGAACACCCAAGCTCAGGTAGAAGCCTCTCAGCTCCTGCTGCTGTGGGCTGGTGGTGTGAGGACAAGTTGCTGTCACCTCAGGGCAGGGAAGCTCTGGGAGAAGGTGGGTGCTGGCACCCCAACACTGCCTCCAGCCAGGCACCTCCTGCTCCAGGGGGTGGAGGAGTCGTGTCAATAATGGGGGTGTCACCCATGGCACCACGGGATGGGTTGGGAAGGAGCTTGGAGATCACAGAGTCCAACCCTGAGCCCCTCAGCACCCCCATGTCCCTCAGCACCCCCATGTCCCTCAGCACCACATCTCCAGGGGCTGAACCCCCCAGGGATGATGGGGACTCCACTGTTCTGACCCCAGACTGCCCCCAGCACTCGAGATGGGGCCTCACCAGGGCCCCACAGAGGGGGAACCTCTGGCTTTGTCTCCTGCAAGGCAGCTCAGGAGGGTCCTGGGGTGGGTGGTGGATCACCTTGGGGTTTCCATGCCAACCTTCCCCTTTGATTGGATCTCGGTGCTGGCAGCAGCTGCCAAGACACTGCTGGGTCCCCCCGAGGTCACTCTCAGTTCACATGAAGCTCCTCAGGACAAAGGAGATGTTGTGGGTGAGAGCCCAGCCCCGGGGGGGGCTCAGGAAGAGGTCACCTCCCCCTCCCTCCGGGCTGCTCCATCTCCAATGAACCCCGGAGAACAACCCCAGGTGATGACAACCAGGTCTGGCTGAGGCTTCCTGGCAGCCTGCCAGGAGTTTGGGAACATCTGAGAAGCTCTCAGAAGTCACTGAGCATCAGTAAACACCTCCCTGATTACCTGCACCTTGAGCCGAGGGGTGAACCCCGAGGAATTTTAACCACGTCCCAACCCCAGAGCTGAGCACGGGGAATGGAGCCTGAGGGAGGGTCTGAGGCACTGGGGTGGGACCTCTGGGGTGGGACACAACCTCTGTGCTGCCAACGGGGACACCTTCAACACCATCAGCTCCAAACCTCATCCAACCGGGAGCACTTCCAGGGATGGGGAACCCGGTGTAAACCCAGGGGAGGTTGAGGTTGGAGCTGGGGAACAATTTCTCAATGCCTGGAAAGGGTTGTCAGGGCCTGGCCCAGGCTGCCCAGGGCAGGGCTGGAGTCCCCATCATCCCTGGAGGGGTTTCAGCCCCTGGAGATGTGGTGCTGAGGGACAGGGGGGGGGTGGCCTTGGTCAGCATTGGGTTCATGGTTGGACTTGAGCATCTTAGATGTTTTTTTCCAACCTGATAAAGTTCATGGTTAAGGTCCCCAGGGCTTCCCCAGCAGGGACTCCCCTTTTGGGTGCAGGCAGGGAGGGAGATGGGTGCCCACCCAGTGCTGATGTTTGCAGGACCTTCAGTCCTCATCTGGACTCCTTTCCAGCAGCTGAACCTCAAAGGTGCCACAGGGCAATGTTGGGCTCATTGAGGCTGCAGACCCCTCCCAGGCCCCAGGGCTGCTCCTTGGCTTGGGTCAGAGGGTGGGAAATGCCTCCAGAGGATGTGGAGATGTTTGCTGCAGGACTGGAGATGTGGCCACGATTGAGGCAGAGGGCAGGGAGTGCTGAAAGCTCAGGACAGAGGATGGAGAGGGCAGCAGGGTGGGGGGAAGCAGGGCAGGAGGGGGTGCAGCAGGGGATGGGGTGCATGGGCAGGCAGGGGAACGGGCACTGGAAGCTGCTCTGACCTCCTAGAGACCACAGCTCAGAACCCTTTGGTCCCAGAGGGCATCTCTGGGGGACACCAGAACCAGAGGATCAGAGATCCTAAACCAGCTTTTGTTGGAAGGGACCTTTAGAGGTGATGTCATTGCAAACCCCCTGCCATGGGCAGGGACCCCTCCCA
>JAAWXA010000747.1:0-19436 GCA_038090715.1 Florisuga fusca | reverse complement strand
TCTTTTCCCAGGCAACTACCAGCAAGACAAGAGGGCATGGTCTCAAGTTGTGCCAGGGGGGGTTTAGGTTGGATATTAGAAATAAGTTCTTTACGGAAAGGGTGATCAGGCATTGGAATGGGCTGCCCAGGGAAGTCATGGATTCTCCGTCCCTGGAGATATTTAAAAAGAGACTGGATGTGGCACTCAGGGCAATGGGCTGGGAACCGCGGCAGAAGTGGATCAAGGGTTGGACTTGATGATCTCTGAGGTCCCTTCCATCCCAGCCAATTCTATGATTCTATGATTCCATGATTCCATGGGGACAGGGAGAGGGTTGGCTTCAGTTGGGTGGGAGGTGTCCCTTCCCATGCATGCAGGGTGTTGGAACAAGATGATCTTTGACCCTTTCAACCCAACCCATTCCATGATTCTATGATTCTGTGACATGGTCCCAGACAGTTCCAGGCCTGTGCTCTCGACAGCACCACCAGGGCTTTGTGATGGGGTAGGTGCAATTTCTCAGCTGTTCCCTTTCCATATGAGACCCAGGCCTGATGAGGGGCCATGACAGCACCTTTATATTCTCATGCTGTTTTAATCACATCACCCACAGTTGGTTCCATTTCTCCAGGAACCCATAACATGACTGATAGTGTATGGTTAAATGGGGATGGTGCAGCATGCAAGAATCTTTGCCTCATAGGCTTAGGGCA
Source organism: Florisuga fusca (assembly GCA_038090715.1). Classification (NCBI taxonomy): domain Eukaryota; kingdom Metazoa; phylum Chordata; class Aves; order Apodiformes; family Trochilidae; genus Florisuga; species Florisuga fusca. Next base: position 18,741 of record JAAWXA010000747.1, on the reverse strand, counting down.
TGGCATGTGATAAGGATCTACAGTCTCATCATCGGTATAGATCACAAATCTCGCACAGACAATTCTTTCAGATCCCTGATAGGTTTTCCAAATGTGGGTTCTTTGACCTGTGGGCAGTCTATTTCCACTTTATAGGGATATTTCCTATGTGTATGAAATGTGTATCCTATGTGTATCTCCTAGGTGTGTGAAAAAACACTGTACCACGTGCCACGCTGTTGAAGACCATATCACAACCACGGTTTGTAAGCAGCGCTTACCAAGAATGAACCACAGAGCAAAACTAATCCCAGTTAAAAAGCCACAGATCACCTACCCTGACTACCAAAGGTACAGCATGAATGGTTTAATTTCCACCCCTCTGAAATATCCTAAGTAAATAGTTTGATTCCTGCTCAGCCGAGCCATCTGGGTATCCTCCTATTGAACTAAAAATTCAAAGTATTCATATAAATGAGTTGAAATTTAAACTGGGCTCGAGATAATTAGCTTAAGCTTCACATTGGGCGCCAATAAATCTGTCAGGGGCCCTGGTAAAGAAAGGAGAGAGAATAAGGGAGAGAGACTTATGGGTTGGAAATTAAACAACACAACTTTAATGAAACATTAATGATAAAAAGGAAAAATTACTAAATATATACAAATATACCAAAAAATGGTACCATGTTCCTCCCCCCTCACCCCCAATAACTGTCACATCACCACGAAGGCTTCAAGGCAGCCCTGGGAAAGTCCAGGCTGGACTCCTGGGGTCGGCAGCATTTCTGGTTTAATGCCAGTTCAGTTGTAGTGGTGATGGTGGGGTGATCATTGCCATCTTGAGTTCCTCCCTCCTTGTCCTTCACTTTAAAGCCTTTTTAAAGCAGTTTAAAGAAGGAGCTGGAGGCATGAACAGTGTAGGGCAGCCTGCAGGAGAGGTGGCCAAGGGCTCTGGAAGGCTGAAAGGCCCAACAGGATCAAGGGCTTTCATAGAATCATAGAATCATAGAATCCTAGGGGTTGGAAGGGACCTCGAAAGATCATCTAGTCCAACCCCCCCTGCCAGAGCAGGGCCACCTAGAGCACATCACACAGGAACGTGTCCAGGCAGGTTTTGAATGTCTCCAGTGAAGGAGACTCCACAACCCCCCTGGGCAGCCTGTTCCAGGGCTCTGTCACCCTTACTGTAAAAAAATTTTTTCGAATATTCAATTTGAACCTCCTATGCTCCAATTTGTACCCATTACCCCTTGTCCTATTGCTGGCCACCACTGAGAAGGGCTTTGTCACCTCAGACATGGCAGCTGCCTCCACCACCAAAGGTCTATCATGAGTAATTTTGTCCTGAGGCTCTAGACTTGTTTTCCCTTTCTTGGGGAGANTCATCTACCTGGAGCTGTGCAGAGCATTCAACACTGTTCCACACAATGTTCTGGTCTCTGAACTGGAACGATAGAGATCTGATGGATGGACCACTCGTTGGATAAGGAACTCTCTGAATGGTCACACCCAAAGAGTAGTGATCAGTGGCTCAGAGTCCTAATGGAGGTGTGTGAGGAGTGGTGTTCCTCAAGGGCTGGTACTGGGACCAGTGCTGTTTAACATCTTTGTTGGTGACATGGACAGTGGAATGGAGTGCACCCTCAGCAAGTTTGCTGACAACACTGAACTGTGTGGCGAACTCAACATGCTGGAGGGAAGGGATGCCATCCAGAGGGACCTGGACAGGCTGGAGAAGTGAGCTTATGCAAACTGCATGAAGGTCAAGAAAGCCAAGTGCAAGGTTCTGGCAAAGGGCTGAGGCAATCCCATGCATGAATACAGGCTGGGAGGAGAAAGGTTTGAGGACAGCCCTGAGGAGAAGGATTTGGGGGTTGTGGTATACCAGAAGCTCAACATCAACTGTCAGTGTCCATGTGCAGCATCAGAAGGACACAGAGCTCTTTGAGCATGTCCAGAGGAGTCAGAGGAAATAAATGCACAGACCCCAATTGCAGTGAACAATCAGTTATTGTGTGGTTTGCTAGACTTATAGTACTCAGATATCTATTGATTGATTTATAGGTTACATCTAAAAGTGCTCTGTCTGAAAGTAAAGTGAAAATAGTGCATTTTGCTATATAAACATGCACTAACATAAATTCTTACCTAACCACTTCCCACTGAAGGCACCTGGTACCGAGACAGAACATTCCCCAGGAGGCACATTCCTCAGGGTATTCACAGCACTCTGTTCCCCTCAGGGTCAAGCAGTATCAGGCAGTCCACCAGGAACCTTCTGTCCCATGCAGCATCTACTCTTCTGATATTCTACTACAATTTGTAGCTTTAAAATTTGAAAGAGCCGAGTGAACCACCTTTTCTTCCATTCTCCTGCTGCTTAAAATCATTTTAGCAATCAATCCAATAATTACCAAATTATTATTCCTGCCAGAATCATCAGAAATGTTTAAAGACAGTCCTAATAGCTATATGTTTAAGGTAGCAAGCATCTGTTCTAACTAACACTCCATAAACATAATGAGAATCCACTACAATATTAATATCTGTAGCTGAAAACAATCAAAACGCTTCTTCTATCACTGCACACAACTCTATGACCTGTGCTGATCCTTCCTGTAGCACGACATGTGATGGCCATTGGTCTGAAGCAGAATCATGCCAAGCTACCACTGCTTGGTGTGAGCGAGCAGATCCATCCAGGAATAGAGTAGGAGCTCCCTCTGGTGGTTCTGTTGATTAAATAGAAGAACGCTGGATTGTTAGCTCTTGCAGGGACTGTAACAATTTGTGACTCAGCAAGTTGAACTGCATCTCTCCAGGGTAATCTGCTAAGGCAATTTGAAAAGACAGTGACATTTGAATAGCTGTATGAAAATCCTGTTTTGTGATAGGGATATGTATTATAGCAACATCTAATGCAAAAATACCTCTAGCACATAATCACACTTTTATAATGACTTCAGACAACATTTAAAATTTAAACCATACTGTTTTGTTGAAATTATATGATAAAAATTGACGCTCTAGCATCCAGAAATTTTTGCCAACCCATTGCCCTAATATACCAAATGGCTTGAAGGTGTTGTTTATCATAAAACCTCTGAAAACTAATGTCGCATCATAATAATGTGCAAAAGACTGTTTAATTTTATTCATAAGAGTTTCTAGTGCTCAAGATGCCGCAGGATTTAATTGCCTTTGTGATGTAAGATTAGTAGAGCCCTTCAATAAATCAAATACCATGGAGAGTGTCTCAGTAGTGATACCAAGAAAAGATCTTATCAATTTTATTAACCAAAATAATTTTTGCAGATCATTCAGAGTTTGGACATTGTTTTCAATTGTCAATTTCTGTGGGGAAACCCAGATTTCTGTTAATTTCCATCCCAGGCATGTCCAGGGTGGCCCTGACTGAATTTTTTCAGCAGGTATCTGTAAGCCATAATTTTCCAGACATTTGGTCAGTAATGGTAAACATTTTTGAATTCGATCTTCATCAATTGCACAGAGAAAAATATCAGCATATAATGGGAGATCATAATCCTAGGATGAGCTTGATGAAATGGTTCCAATGCTGAATGAACAACAATTTGTTTTAAGACATTTTGATCAGATCTGTTGTTATCTCAGCCCTTTCTGCTCCATGTTGGGCCCAAAAAAAGACTGTTGTGATTGAACCCCAGACAGACACTGAGCACCACACAGACACTCACTGAGCTTTCCACCAGCAGTGCGGTGGAGGAATGGATTGAGACAACAAAAGTTTAATGATTTATTAATGATTAAATACTCCTCTTTGCTCACTTCCATTCCTCTCACCTATGCTGCTACTCTCAGCTTCAGGGAGTCAAAGCTCACAAACATTTCAGCACTCTGATTGCCAATTCTGTCATTGTGTTTGTGTCCATCTTTTTTTCTGTCTCCTGACACAAAGGATTTCTCATAAAATTATCCCTTGTAGAAAGGTGACCTCATTAGAGGCAGCTCGTAAGTAGCATATGGTTGAAGAGTGTGTTTGATTGGCCATGACACTTTCTCATGCTTTGCTTTGCTTTGTTTGCAAAGAGGAAAAGTCCTGCTGTGCCCTTGTGCAGCAGTTCTGTAAGGAAAAGAGGGGGGAGATGGTGCAAAGGAACTGTACCATCCAGCTGCAGAGAGCAGGGGAGAAGTCTGATGTGAGGAGAAGTGATGCAAATCCCAGGGGCCAAGGAGAGCAGTGGTGGGGTTGGGGAGGTGAGGAGCAAGGGTGTCCATCCAGTGTCAGACCTCAAGGAACTGCTTCTGCTTCTGCTGCAGACCTCCTGAGGAGACCCTCTGGGTCATTATCATTTGGAGAATGCTGCTAGAACCTCTTCTCTGAAGTACAGAGTAACGAAATATTCCCTTGCAACTAAGAGTAAAAAGGTGCACTTCAAAGTCTTCCTCCTGAAATCCACCAGGAAAAAAATAGCAACTCCAGGGAGTTCTATAGGTCTTGAAGACATGAAGGAAATTACAAAAAGGTAAAGAGCTCCTTTGTTTCTTTGAGGCTTATTAAATGAACTTCGATAGTAGGAGAAGAAAGAAAAAAAAATCTCTGGTAAAGTCAGTCAGAAGCAAAATTCAAAATACCTTCACATGCTAATGGACCCCCCTGAGCCTACCAGATCCTCCCCATGGCCTCGTTAGAGCAGATCCCTGGAGGCCATGATTGCAGGAGGCAAAGGCCCTGTGCTGGTGGCTGTAATGCTGAGAAAACCCTTTGGTTTGTTGGATGCAGCAGAAAGGCCAAGCCCTGACCCCAGGCCCTGGGAAGGCAGGTCCTGTCCCTCACAGATGGCTCAGGGCTCTTCCTGGGGCAGTGGGGTGTGAGGGTGACCAAGGACAAGTGTAGGAAAATTCTCTGAACCCTCCTGGCTTACCATTTGCCAAGGAACAAAGTCTAGAGCCTCAAATAAAAATGTTCCTAGTAGACTGTGGTGGTCAAGGCAACTCCCATGGCCAAGGTGACATAGCCCTTGATCCTGTTGGGCCTTTCAGACTTGATATAGCCCTTGGCCACCTCTCCTGCAGGCTCTCCTACACTGTCCATGCCTGCAGCTCCTTCCCTTCAGGCTGCTGTCACCCTTCCCGCTTTCCCACCTTGCTCTCACCCCAGCACTTCCAGACCTTCTCTGGTGTCTCTCTGCTCTCACTGCCTTTGCCTTGAAAACAAAATCCTGGGCTGATCCAGAACCCCTCTGGGTAAACCTCTAACACAAGGATACCCTTGGGGTGAGACTTTGTCCTGGTTTGGGCCAGGATAAGGTGATTTTCTGGTTTGTACTTTTGCTTTCAGCTAAGTTTCTTGTAAGTAGTTGCACTTGCTGAAATTAACAGCAACTTTCTCAGACAGTGTCTGCTTCTAGGACTGATAACACTGGATGTTTATAGTTACTGCTAGAGACTGGTATGCAAAGCCAAGGACATTGCTCACTTCTGAGGAAAACATTTTACCCTGCAGAAGGAGCAAAGAGGTCCTACCTGAACCCCTCCTCAGGGGAGGCCCGAGACAAGATAGATGCCAGAACTGACCAAACAGAGTATTTCATCCCTCATACACAGTATGAGTATGATACTCCTCATACTCAGTATAAATTTGAGGGATCACGAGGGTCAGACCCCTTCTTCCTGCTCTTCCTGCCTTCCTTCATCGTTTCCCTGTGTGCTTCGGCATCCTGGGAGGTTTCTGACCGTTCATCTGCCTGTGATCCTGATCCATGCCAGCCTGAATCTGTGTGTTCCTGCCTCCAGCTCCTGACTGCTCCTGACTCCAGGGTCCAGCCTGGACTTTCCCAGGGCTGCCCTGCAGCCTCGGTGGTGACGTGAGAGTTATTGGGGGAAAGGGGGGAGGAACGTGGGATCAATCTTTTCCTGTATATTTGCATATATGTATATATTTAGTAATTTTTCCTATTTATCATTCCTGTTTCATTAAAGTTGTGTAGTTTAGTTTCCAACCCATAAGTCTCTTTCCCTTATTCTCTCTCCTTTCCTTATCAGGGAGGAGAGGGGGATTAATAATGAAATCTGTTACTCGGTTTAATTGCCGGGCCAGTGTTAAACCTTGACAGACTTCTTGTTCTTTCCCTCCAGTCTGAACCTCCCAAGGTGACCTTTGTGAAGGTTTTAGACTACCAAGAGAAGTTCCATCATAAAGTCAGAGAACTGTTTGGGTGTGAAGGGATGTGACAGACCAGAATTGTGTTTCTCATGATCACTCCAAAAGGACTGCCCATACTACCTTTGTTGAAACTTTCCCATGGTACAGTCTGGAGTTTTGATGGGATGGTTAAAAAGTCATGGACAGACTTAAGGGTGATATGAGCTGAGAATAGTGTGTGCCTCAGAGTCTGGGATGGATGCTTCTGATCCCATACCTCTGCTCAGTCTTGCTCTGGGCTGGGGATTTAGGAATGCCCCAGGACATTCCTCTTATCACTGTTTGTTTGTCTGATTCTGTAAGGCCTGGTTTTTTATTTCCAAGAGAAAGAATTGCTCCTCTAAGTGATAATCTGACACTCAGTCCTTTCACTCTTTACCAGTCAGTGGTGTCAGAGGATCTGTCAAGCATTTTCTGGGACTGTATGGGTTCAGTCCCTCTCCCCAGAAGGGTCAGGTCTGGCACTAAGGTTGGATCCAGCAGCCCCAGCCTGTGCCATGGCTTGGGTGAGTCCCCTGCAGGGGCAGACACTGGCACTTGTCCTTCTGCAATTTCTCTCCAGATGAACTCTGCTGCTCCTTGATGCCTTTCATGCAGGCATAGCCCAGGACAGGGTGCACTCCTGCTGGAGACAGCTCTATCTCATGGGATGGTCTCAGCAGTCCCTGGTGCTGTGTCACCCTGTGACCGTCCTCTTGGGGAGCATCTCCAGCTCCTGGAGAAACCATGTCAGCTGTGTGGCTTCAGTGACAGCTCTGCCCCAGGCTCTGCTGGGCTCAGTGCCTGCATGGGGGGAACTCCCAGCCCTGCCCGGCCTCTCTCCTNCGCAGAGGTCTGCAGCCCCTCGGGGCCATCCCCTCTCCCCAGCCCAGCACAACAGCCCTGGCCCTTGTGCTCCTCAAGAGCTCTGACTGCTCCAGGCACAGAGCAGCCTTCCCAGGGCTGCTGCAGCCAGGGAGGGGCTTTCACTGACCAGTCACTCCTGATACACTAAGCAGGGACTGCAGATAAAAAAATGCCACAGGTTCATTTATTTCACTTACATAAGGGGAGGCCCTCTATTTACACAAATATTCTTGGTCACAAAATGTGGGTATATACTAAAGGAGGAAGGATGAATAATGACATTAATTTCTATTACCAGTCATTCCTGCTGCACTTAAGAGGAATCTCAGACAAATTTTTTCTGCAAGTTCTTTTACTTTTACTTAAATACAAAAGACTGGCTTTGATATAAATTGTCTGTATAACAAAAAATTGATAGATAATGAGGAAGGGAGGAATACCAACATTTCTTTGAAAAGATCATCTAAGTGGAAAAAAGAAAAAAAATGGGAACAAACAGACTTTGCATTTCAAGGCATACAGCTGCAGCCAATTGCAGATGAAGGCAGGCAGTCTATGGATGATGAAAAATCAGCTTCCTCAGAGAACCCTTGAGCTCCTGGTTCCTCATGCTGTAGATGAGGGGGTTCACTGCTGGAGGAGCCACCGAGTACAGAAAGGACATAACCAGGTCCAGGGATGGGGAGGAGATGGAGGGGGGCTTCAGGTAGGCAAAGATGCCAGTGATGATGACCAGGGAGACCACGGCCAGGTGAGGGAGGCACGTGGAAAAGGCTTTGTGCCTTCCCTGCTCAGAGGGGATCCTCAGCACAGCCCTGAAGATCTCCACATAGGACACCACTATGAAAATAATGGGTTGGGTTGGAACTAGGTGATCTTTAAGCCTTACAACCCACCCCATTCCATGATTCCATTGTTCTCAGTGACACAGTCCAAGCCAGTTCCAGGCCTGGGAGTCTCAACAGCCACCACCAGGGCTTTGTTATGCGGGGTCTGGTGCCTGGACACCATTGTCATGGGGGTCTCCATGGAGACCCTGCAGGTATATAAGGGCCGAGGAGACTTGGGGTGCCCATTTCCTCCCCCCTCAACCCCAATAACGCTCATGTCACCACCGAGGCTGCAGGGCAGCCCTGGGAAGGTCCAAGCTGGACTCAGCAGGCCTGGTTTAATCCCAGATCAGTTGTAGTGGTGATGGTGGGGTGATCATTGCCATCTTGAGTTCCTCCCTCCTTGTCCTTCACTTTAAAGCCTTTTTAAAGCAGTTTAAAGAAGGAGCTGGAGGCATGAACAGTGTAGGGCAGCCTGCAGGAGAGGTGGCCAAGGGCTCTGGAAGGCTGAAAGGCCCAACAGGATCAAGGGCTTTGTCACCTCAGACATGGCAGCTGCCTCCACCACCATGGCCAATCAGGAGTAATTTTGTCTTGAGGCTCTGGACTTTCTTTCCCCTTCCTGGGGAGGTCAGGAAGTGTCAGAATTTTTTTTATTACTCGTTTTCATACTCCACTGTCCCCAGGAAGAGTCCTGACCCGCAAGTGAGGGATGGTCTCTGCCTTCCTGTTGCCTGGGGTTCAGAGTTGGGCCTCAGTGCTTCATTAATCAATAAATAATGAAAAATCCTTGGCTTCAGAGCCACCTTTACAGAATCTTTGCCTCCCTGCAATCATGGCCTCCAGTGATTTGTTCTAACAAGGCCTTGGGGAGGCTCTGGCAGCAATGGTCCTCAGTGGGGCCAATCAGTGCTTCAAGGTACTTTCAGGTTCCATTCTGACTTCTGGAGCAGTTTGTTCACTCATCTCTCAGCACCTGAGGGTCATGGACTCAGCACCAAACACACCCTGGGGCTCATTGAAATACAGAGAGCACTAAAGGGCCATGGCTCTCCATGAGGTATTCTTTGCATCTTCCAGACTTGTACAGCTAATTGGAGAGGTTTTTCCACTGTAGTTAAAGAGGAACATTTCACACTGTGATTAATGAAAACTGTTTGTGGGAGTTTTTAAAGTATATTTTAACAGATCTTCTCCTGATTTTCATTTTACAGAAGAGGTGATAGAAGTTCCCTGAGGGCTGACACTGTGTGGGCAACTTTACTTCTCCCCTCCCCAGCCCCACCATTCCTTTCACGTCCCACCTGGGACTTCCATCCCTGGTCCTTGCATCAGACTTCTCCTCTCCTCTCTGCAGCTGGAGGTTACAGCTCCACTGCACCACCTCCCACCTGCTCTCCTTAGAGAACTGACTGCACACGGGCACAGCAGGAGTTTTCCTTTGTGCTAGCCAAGAAAAGTCAAACAGAGAAAGGGAAGAAGAATCTGATGAGGAATGGTTTAGAGAGACAGATGGGAAAAGAGAGATGTGATCATCATGACAGAGGTGGCTAAAGAGACAATCAGGCTGCTGAAAGACAGGCGAGCTTTGAACAACCTGCTGCTCAAAGCAGCACCCAGGGGAGAGGCATCTGAATGAACAAAGAGTAGGAGAAGGGGACAATTGGAGAGGAATGGGAATGGCCTTTGTCTGGAGAGTCTGTGTCTGGAAAGGTGACTTTAGAAATGGTCACTGTATCATCACCACCAGGCAGAAGTTTATGTTGAGGCTCTGCACTTGGTTTGCTCTTCGCCCTTTCTTGGTGTAGTTGGGAGATGTTGTGCATTTTTCCTACAGTTTTTCTTGCTCATCGTCATGCCCACATCCCCCGGACTAATCCTGACCCACAGGTGAGGGATGGGTTCTGCCTTCGTATTGCCTGGTGTTCAGAGTTAGGCCTGACTGATCCATAATATAAATAAATAAATAAATACATACATAAACAAACAGATAGATCAATACCTATGGCTTCAGAGCCACCTTTACAGAATCTTTGCCTCACTAAAATCTTGGCCTCCAGTGATCTTCTCAAATAAGTCTTCGGGAAAGCTTTTTTAGTAATGGGACCCAATGGGGCCAACCAATCAAGACAAAAAGGGGGGACACCCACTCCCAGTGGCTCACGGGTGCCGGCCGATCCTGCTGTGCCTCCCACCGGCCCTGGCCCCGCCACGCTGGGTTTGCCCGGGGGCTCTGCAAGTGAAGAGGGGAAAGGGGGTGTAGAAGCGAATCGAGGGAAGACCCGTACAACCAATGTGATTGATAAACAAGCTTCTAACTTTATTGCACAGTTACAATTCTTATATAGTGCTTGTGTGAATACACCCCCCCGCCACCTCGCACCGACATAACTTAGTACTGGACACCCGGTGTGTTTACCTATAGAGAACAAATCCCAGCTGCCTAAGGGCAGTAGTAAGGGCCGATGTAATTGGCCTCAGATAAGGGATTATATTCACAGACATGGAATTGTGTACACCCCGATTCCAGGGTATTCTACGACATTCTACAACAGGGCTCTTGGTATACAAGCCAGTCATTCTTCTTTGCTTCCTCTATTAGCAAGTCACATATTCTGTTATGACATTTGATCCTGGCATCCTGGACAGCGGGACAGTACCCAATGATATCGGCACAGGTCTCACTATCGGCTTTACAGTGTCGACAGGATGCATTGTGGGTATCTTTCCTACCTCTCGCTAGGGTTTCTCTAGTACAGTATGTTTGATCTTAACTGCAGTGCCATGAGGAGCTTCCTGTGATGGAATCCTCTGTGATGAGTTAGACAATTGTTACTAATATTATCATTCTCAAAATTTATTATACCTCTACCTTGTGAGGGTAATGTAGCCCAATTCTTAAATTCGTCTTTTTTCCAATCACTGGGTTTAGGGTAAATAGTTTTAGTAGGGGGGGCTTCCCATTCTGATAGAATGTTATTATCTAATGTTGCCTCAGTTACGGTTATTGTAGACCCTGGATCCCAGATGTGAGGAATCTTTTCCCTATTATCACCAGCTAGTATCCAAATTTTCTCATTTTCTTTTTCTATACCTTCCATTTTTACAATAGATTTTATGGTTTCATCTGTAGATCGTGCTAATCTGTGTAATCTCCTAACCTGCATACTCGGTATGAGTTTTGACAGTCTAATTAAACCTAGTCCTCCATTTTTAGTGCTAGAATAGAGGAAACAATCGCATGTGATAAGTGGTAAATGTAACCATTTTATAACAGCTGTTCAAATCAATTAAAATTGATTCAAATCAATTGTTTCAAGGGTTGTAATTTTGACATTTGCACGATCAGCAGTATACAATAATCTGGGGATGGCATATCCTTTCAATATATCAAGTTTTTGAAATAGCTTTAGGGGGGCTCTGCCAATTTGATTTAACCATTTTGTAACTTTTATCATTACTTCTGGTTTCTTAATTCTACTCCATGGGTCAATTTGGAGTCCTAGGTATTTTTCAGAACTTCCAGGTTCTATCATGTTTAGGGAATTGCCATTAATAGTCCAAGGCATGCAGTCATTGATTTTGTATGAATCTTTTGTTGGTTCAATATAAAATCCATGGCATTTTTCTGCCTCACAAAAGGTTTCTACAGTTGCCTTCCCAAGAGTTACTGAGTAGTACTAAATCATCTGCAAACACCATTGCAGTAACAGTTTTTGAATGAATGTGAAACCCCTTTCCAGTTGTTTCTAGTTTATTGAGTAGGGGATCCACAGCTAAATTGAAGAGGAGAGGAGACATAGGATCCCCTTGTTTGACCCCTATTTGTATTTGAATAGGGTCAGATTGGCCATTACTTAACTTGATAGGGGTGTTGGTGTTTTGGTACATGTTTGCAATTAATGGTATGATATGGTCATCAACACCTCTTTCTTTCAATGATGCAATTATGTGCTGATGACTCACTGTGTCAAAAGCTTTAGCCAGATCCACAAAGACTACACCCAGAGGCTGATGTTGTCTTTTTGCATATTGAATTATAATTTGTAATAGTTTCAAGTTTTCTGTACAACCAGATGATTTAATGAAGCCTCTTTGTCTGGGGTTGATAGGGCATGCTTTACTTAGCCTTGATGTTAATATTCTGGAGAAGAGTCTCAGCACAATTGAGCCCATTGTAATGGGTCGCCAATTATTTATATCAAGTGGTCAGGCCGTGTTGTTTTAGCAATTAGGGTTGTGTTACAATCTTTCATTATATCGGGTATTACACCAGCTAACAACCAAAGATTAAATAATTCTCTAAATTCTTTAAAACCAGGGTCCAATTTAATCAAATACTTAAGTGTTACATTATCTGGTCCTGCCGCCAAATTCTTATTAATTTCTTTAACATTTTTCGCAATTTCTCTAGCCGATATTTTAGTTTCAAAAGCTGAGTTATTTGTTTGTTGATACGGTTTAAATGCACCCAGCCCAATGAACTGTCCCGGTATTTCTCATCTCGATTTAAAAGTCCCATACACCTCTTCTGCCAGGATGTTACATTGCAGGGACTCCAGATCATCCAATATAATATTAGCTAGTTTACTTTTGTTGGCGTGGAATAATCGTTGGTAACGTAAAAATGTCCCTCTCTTCCTAGATCTTTTCTTCATCCACTCCTTTTAAGTTCCTGGAGGGGGGGGGAGGCTTATTGGTAGTGCCCTGAGGGCTAGATTTGTTATTTCTAGGTTCCCTGAACAAGAGGTGTTTGAAATGTTTATTGAGTGCTTTCTTAGTTAGACATACCAGGTCTTTATTGGCCTTACTTACTCCTTTAAAGGTTTTATGGAGGGTTGACAGCTTATCTGATAATAGCCATTCTGTGACTGTGTTCTGGTAATGAGATCTAATTGTCTTTGTGCTGTCTGATGTGGAGGTCGGTGTCTCAGTCATTAATTGCTCTTTCATCTCGCTGTGATCTTTGTTCTCTATCCTGGAGTTGCTATTCTGATCTTCTAATAGCTGTCTCCTTTTCTCCTTTATCTGCTTAGCTATTTTTGTGGGCATATATTCAGCAATTTTTTTTTTAATGTTTTTCTTGTCCTTGAACATTTTTTCCAATATTTTAAGGAGCTTTATACTTTTATCAGACCAACACTGCTTATTTTTGCCCCGCAGTGAGGTACTTTTTGGACGTGAAGCCAATATTCTTTCTAAGTTTCTAACCACTGGGTGGGCTAAGCGTTTGTGTTGGCTCAACCCAATTTTTGTTGTAAATAATCTTTGACATTGATCACAGATAAAAGCTCCTACAGCTGTGATATTGGAATTACAATTACATTTGGGGATATGACATGCTATACTGTGATGGTTGTAATTTGTTCTGTTACACTTGGTACATTGGAACAAGATCTTATGAGTTCCATGTACTCTCTTTAGGTGGTAAATCAAAGTATTAATTTTTTGTACCCGACTGCCACAGCACGGGAAAGTTGGATTGTTGTCCGACATTTTTATAATTGGAGTACTGCCAGTTTTTAAAGTACTAACAGGGCTGGGAACGGGAGATATACACGAAATAAATGATTCATCAGAGGACAGAGAATTCTCCTCCACTCCATTACAATCCATTGTTATTGGGATATTTGGAGGGAGTTCCTCATACACCTCTGGAAACAAACCCAACTCAGCATCATTGTTGAAATTATGATCAACTGGATTTGTTGGTATGATGCAATTTGAGTGGAGGATCTCTAGGTTTTTCAGGCCCCAAATTTGCATCCACCAAAGTGATGATGTTATGATTATGGTCAGTGACCGGAATGTAATAGTAGCAGCCCAGTTAGTTTGTGTAGCAACAGTCACAAACATCGCACATAACTTTTGTACCATGATGTCAAATCCAGTATGAGGGTCAGATTAGTAACCGAAAGCCCCCCTCAAGGCAATTGGCTCTGCTCAACGTTGCCTGTGAGCAAGGGCTTTGGACAGCGACTTACGATAAGTACACTGTCAATAATTTGTTTCACCATCAGAGTGGTGCTATCAAGTGGGGGGTGAATCCACTGGTAGGGCTGGGTGTCCTAATTCACCAGCCTGACTGGGGCAGAAGTCAACTTAGTTACCCATACGGGCATCCAGTGGGACCACGAGGAGGTGTGACTTCTGCAGCTAAGCCCAGTTGTAAGAATGATCTCTCGACCGACTCTTCAGAGAGTCATAAGTTACTCCCGCCGTTTACCCGCGCTTCATTGAATTTCTTCACTTTGACATTCAGAGCACTGGGCAGAAATCACATCACGCCAACACCTGCCGCGGGCCTTCGCGATGCTTTGTTTTAATTAAACAGTCGGATTCCCCTGGTCCGTACCAGTTCTAAGCCGGCTACGAGGTGCCGGCCGAGGCGGGGCGCCGGTCCAGGGACCCCCCCCCGGGGACCCTCCCCCGTGGAACCACGTGCCGACCCATTTCCAATTGTGTCTAATTGAGTAGGGGATCAACAGGTAAGTTAAAGAGGAGTGGAAACTTAATATCCCCCTATTTAACCCCTATCTGTTTTTTGATAGGGTCAGATCATCATTTAACTTGGCAGGGGTGGCAGCATTCTGATGCATATTAGTAATTAAGGAGATAGTATGTTCATCAACACCTCTTTCTTTCAGCGATGTAATTACGTGTTGATGAGTCAAGCTATCAAAGGCTTTTGCCAGATTCACAAAAACTACTCCCAAGGGCTGGTGTTGCTTTTTAGCATATTGGATTAATACCTGCGGCAGATTTCAGTTCTCTGTGCAACCAGACGATTTAATAAAACCTCTTTGTCTGGGGTTAATGGGACATGCTTTGTTTAAGATTGAAGTTAGAATCCTAGAAAACAGGACTGTTGAACTGATAGTAATAGGTCACCAAGTATTAATATCATGGAAGAGCTCAGGCAGTGTTGTTTTAATAATTAGGGTTTTACAGTCTTTTATCTCATCAGGTATTATGCCAGTTACCAGTCAGAGATGGAACACTTCTCTAAGCTCGTGATTTAAGTCTGATGTATTTCCTCTTTGGGGATGTGACACTGTAGGGTTTCTATATCACCTAGTGTAATATTAGCTAGTTTGCTGCCACTGGTGTGGGACAACCGCTGGTACTTTAAAAAGGTCCCTTTCATTCTTGATCCTTTCTTCCTACATTCCTTTGATGCTCCCAGGGGTTGCTTGTTGGCATCTTGGTGGTTAGATGTATGGTTTCTTGGTTTCCCTTCAATGTCCCTGACCAAGAGGTATTTCAAGTGCTTTTTGAGTTCTTTGTTCTTTCAATACCATGGGTCCTTATTAGAGGTCAGCACTCGTTTAAAGGTCTTAGGTAGGATCAGCAGTTTACCAGATGCTTGCCACTCTGAGATAGTTTTGTGGTACTGAGATCTGCTTCTTTATTGCCTAACTCGGAAGTCAGTATTTAATTCCTCAACTGATCTTTTAACTCACAGAATCACAGATTAATCTGGGTTGGAAAGGACCTCTGAGATCATCAAGTCCAACCCTTAATGCACTCGCACTGTGGTTCCCAGATCACAGCACTGAGTGCCACATTCAGTCTCTTCTTTAAAACCTCCAGGGATGGAGAATCCATCACCTCCCTGGGCAGCCCACTGCAATGCCTGATCACCCTGTCTGGAAAGAATTTTTTCCTGGTATCTAACCTAAACCTTCCCTGACAGAGCTTAGGTCCATGCCCTCTTGTCTAATTTGTAGCTACTTGGGAGAAGAGACTGACCTCCCCCTGGCTCCAACCTCCTTTCAGGTAGTTGTGGAGAGTGATGAGGTCTCCCCTGAGCCTCCTCTTCTCCAGGCTGAACAGCCCCAGCTCCCTCAGCCTCTCCTCATAGGATCTGTGCTCGAGTCCCTTCACCAGCCTGGTTGCCCTCCTTTGGACCTGCTCCAGCACCTCAATCTCCTTCCTGAACTGAGGGGCCCAGAACTGGACACAGGACTCGAGGTGTGGCCTCACCAGCGCTGAGTACAGGGGAAGAATCACTTGCTAGGACCTGCTGGCCACGCTGTTCCTGATACAGGCCAGGATGCCATTGGCCTTCTTGGCCACCTGGGCACACTGCTGGCTCGTGTTCAGCTTCCTGTCAATCCAAACCCTCAGGTCCCTCTCTGTTGGGCTGCTCTCCAGCCACTTTGTGCCCAGCCTGGAGCTCCCCATGGGGTTGTTGTGGCCAAAGTGCAGGACCCGGCACTTGGCCGTGTTGAACCTCATCCCGTTGGGATCAGCCCAACTCTCCAGTCTGTCCAGGTCCCTCTGCAGAGCCCTCCTGCCTTCCAGCTGATCCACACTCCCCCCCCAGCTCATGGGGGGGAATCATCTGCGAATTTGCTAATTGTGGACTCAGTCCCCTCCTCTGAATCATCAATGGAGATATTAAACAGAACTGGGCCCAACACTGATCCCTGGGGGACAACGCTCATGAGTGGCTGCCAATTGGATCAGCACCATTCACCAACCCCCCCNCTCCTGCCAGGGCATCCCCCCCCCGACAGACCCCAGACTGAACCCTGGGACCCCCCTGAGCCCCTCAAATTAAAAAAATCCCCAAAACACAAAACCCATCCCCAAAAAACCAACCCTGGGTGCCCCCTGCTGTGTGCTTTGGTCCCATCCCATAAAAGTCGGGGGGGTTCCAGGGGCATTCCTAATGGTGAGGGGGGGGAACCACCCCTCCCACCCCCAAAAATGATGACAAGTGAATGGAAATAAAGGAAATTAAAGAAAAATTGATGAAATTACAAGGTCTGGTTTCCCTTCCCTGCACTCCTGGGTCCCTCCCTGTGTTAGCATGGAGACAAACACATGACCACTCGGGAGGGTTATATGTGGTGCTTTATTATGAGCGCCCGGGAACCAGGGATACGCACCCAAATCTGATTCCGAAATCCGTTACAGCGCGACCGCAATTTATCCCCGAAAATTTCGCAACCTAATTGTATATTCGACAGGTGACCATAGTTTCTAATGCATATGCATAGGTAGATTACTTCATCAGTAAATTACGACATCAGTCCTTTCTGCGCTTGCGCGCCTCCCTCTGGTGGTCGTTGGGATGAAGTAAGTAGTCTTCATCTGATGAAGTAAGACGTCTTCCTCGCTGTGTCCTTTTCACCCCTTGCTCTTGGTTGAAGTCCAGCTTGGGTCTTTCTGCTTGGTCTACTATAACTCCCATAACTCTTGTTCTTGTCTTTGTTCCGTAGACAGGCTCTCTCCTTATGTTTAAACTGTTACCAACTCTACAAAAACTCATTACAAACCTAAACAATGCACAGCACACTTTCAATTCATTTTGACCCTAAACCTTGATTAATTATTTTGGCCCTAAACCTACTGCTCAACCCAACAGTTTTAACCCTAAACCTACTGCTCAACCCAACAGTCCCCCCTTTTGAAAATACTTATTATCAAATAAGTGTTTTCAACCTACATAACTGTTTCTCGATACGACGGTGGGGAAATTGTATATGGGCGAGGATATGTGCCAGACAAAACATTTTACTTTCCTTTAAATTGCAGTTTGGTAGGTCCCAACAGTTTTACCTCCCAATCTTTTGGGGCTTTCTTCACCCTAATGTAATGTATCTATGAGTCTATCCCTTCCACCTTCACAGCAGTGAATGCTGTCAGTATTACCATATATGGTCCATTCCACCGTTCTTTCAGAGGCTCCTCAACCCAGTCCCGGATATACACTTGGTCTCCAGGTTCAATGTCATGTACTGGGTTCTCCAGTGCTAACGGTCGATTCCAGATCAGCGCATCATGCTGTTGTGCCAATGTTCTACTAAGAGATAACACATAATTATATACGTCCTGATGTCCTTTAATATGCATCTCCCCACCCGGCTGGGGCGCTTCATATGGTCTACCAAAGAGAATCTCATATGGGTTTAATCCTATCCCACTTCTGGGTTTGATCCTGATTCTCAGGAGTGCTATTGGCAGGGCCTGTGGCCTTTTTATTTTAGCTTCCTGACATATCTTGCTAATTTGCCTTTTAATTGTTTGGTTCATCTTTTCTACCTGCCCACTGGATTGTGGTCTCCATGGCGTATGCAGGTTCCAAGAAATTCCTAATGCCTTACTAACTTCCTGAACTACTGTTGCAACAAAATGTGGTCCTTTGTCTGAGGACATTCCTAAGGGAATTCCAAACCTGGGAATGATTTCTTTTAACAACCATTTCACTGTTTCTTTGGCTTGATTAGTGCGATAGGGAAAGGCTTCTGGCCATCCTGAAAAGGTGTCCACTCCTACTAAAAGGTATTTATACCCCTGAGCTTTTGGTAATTCTACAAAATCAATCTGCCAGCAATCACCAGGTTCCATACCTAATCTGATGTGCCCCATCTCCACCCGTTTCCTTACTACTGGATTGTTCTTTAGACAGATCTCGCACTTTTGATTTACTGACTTAGCCATTGTTAACATCTGTACAGATATAATTTTTCGCTTCAAATATGCCACTAATGCTTCTGCTCCCCAGTGACATTTTTGATGCTCAGTCGGAAGTATTGCTCTCATTATAGTGGGTGGCACTACTATTTGTCCATTTGCAGTTACATACCATCCTGTTTGATTTAGTTTGGCCTTTAACAATTCAGCCAACTTCTTGTCCTCTTCTGAATACTTTGGTTTCTGTGTAAGATAATCTTGAACAGGACTCACCTTCATTGGTATCAGTGCCATAGTGGATGTTACCCGTTTAGCAGCTAGTCGAGCAGTCCGGTCTGCCAAGGTATTTCCTTCAGCTATTTTTGAAGCTCCTCCTTGGTGTGCTTTGCAATGCATAATAGCCACCTGTTCAGGTAATTGTACAGCTGTTATCAAGTTCATTATTTCATTTTGATACTTTATACCTGTTCCCTGTGC
>JAAWXA010000746.1:4080-19499 GCA_038090715.1 Florisuga fusca | reverse complement strand
CTACAGGCTGGGGACAGAGTGGTTGGAGAGCAGCCAGGCAGAGAGGGACCTGGGAGTCTGGGTTGACAGGAAGCTGAACATGAGCCAACAGTGTGCCCAGGTAGCCAAAAAGGCCAATAGCATCCTGGCATGTATCAGGAACAGCTTGGCCAGCAGGTCCAAGGAGGTGATTCTGCCCCTATACTCAGCCCTGGTGAGGCCACACCTCGAGTACTGTGTCCATCTCGTATTTTCAGTTTTGCAGACACTTCCCAATGATTGCACTGAGATGCAAGCACGCCTAAAGAGTGGACCAGTTGGGCAATATAGGGAGTTGAAACACCAGATTATTATTATATTATTTTCATATATTATTCATTATATTATTTTTATTATTATTATTTTCAAGAAGCAAGTGTTGAAAGCACAGGAACAGGCTGTCCCAGTGTGCCGAAAGGCAAGCCGGTGGGGAAGACGACCGGTCTGGCTGAACAGGGAGACTTTGAAAGAAATTAGGGTAAAGAAGAGGGCCTACAGACTATGGAAAAAAGGGCTAACTACTCAGGAGGAATTTAGGAATATAGTTAGGTCGTGTAGAAAGAAAATTAGAGACAAAGGCACAACTTGAACTGAATCTCGCCACCTCTGTGAAGGATAACAAAAAGTCCTTCCACAGATACATCAATAGCAAAAGGAGGAGAAAGGAAAACCTCCATTCTTTACTGGACATGGGTGGGTGTAGAAGCGGATCGAGGAAAAACTCGTACAATCAATGTGATTGATAAACAAGTTTCTAACTTTATTGCGCAGTTACAATTCTTATATAGTGCTTATGTGAACACACCCCCCGCCACCTCGCACCAACATAACTTATTACTGGACACCCAGTGTGTTTACCTATAGAGAACGAATCCCAGCTGCGTAAGGTCAGTAGTAAGGGCCGATGTAATTGGCCTCAGATAAGGGATTCTATACACAGACATGGAATTGTGCACACCCCGATTCCAGGGTATTCTACGACATTCTACAACATATCCCCCTTTTTCTTTTTCCACAAGAACATGTCTGGTTAACGTTCTCTGCTATACTAACTTTTAAACTAACAAAATATAAAATAACAAAACATGCAAAACCTATGAATACAAACAACTAAAAAATATTTTCTTAAACAACTTAATTTACTAACATAGTCTTATATAACTAACTTAATGTAAACAACACACTAATAACATAAATGATGAATCTTACCTAATTAAATTTATGAATGCAACAATGAATTTTGGTTTTAGGAAGGTGTGGCGTCCATCAGTATGTAAGGCCAAGGGGAGGATAGGGAAGACCTGTCCGACAGAAATTACGTCGGGGGGCCCCTTACAGGCATTCCCGAACCCCACCGGCTCACATCACCATGGAGTCTGAATTCCTTCATGGTTGCCGAATTGATATATAAAAGACCTAGACCTAGGATTGTAACATATAACTACAGTACTCATAATGCAACTACAACATTTATAAAGGTGAAGTGTGAGTGAAGTCTGCACAGAATTGTTCTTCTAGGGATACATTTTAGGGTCTCTGAGGGTATTTGCCAGGTAAACATGCAATACAAGGTGGTTGTGGTGTTAAGTAACTAAACAGAAAGGTAAATAACAGTAAACAAAACAAACAAAACCTAATACTGTAGTGATGGCTATGACAAGGCTAATGCAAGAATCTCTGTTTTCAGGATGTTAACCACTCAATACAACCATCCCCGCTCTCGAGCTTAGGTTTCTGGATTTGGGGGAGCGGGAGCTGGTCGGGTCCACTTGCTGGGAACCCAAAGGGTACCTGTAGGAGTGGAAACACACGTGGCCTCTGCCTAAGTATCTAACTATTGCTGGTCCTTGCCATAAACCTGTGGTGGGATCCTTATAGGTCACATATAGTGGAGTTTCAAGGGAGTTGAAGGAAAAATCTCGTTTATTAAGCCCAGTAGGCTGAATATATACTTTTCTCTTATCAGTGTTACAAACATGGCATTACATTATTGGTTAACACAGTTCGAACCTGATATTAACTTATAAACTAATTGGCTAAAGGCTATTGTCCATGCCTACAAAAGGGCTGTCCTGATTTTAAAATAGTTGTTATTGCCGTTACTTTTGTTATCTTGTTTTTCTCCAAAGCCAGTACCGGTGTTATTCATTCCTGCAAGGTCAGTTCTTCAAAACATTCCTGAATACAGCTTGTTCAGTACATGTCTGCCTGAACGGAAAAACCCCACAATTCCCCCTTTTTGTTTTGAACAAGCCATATTTCATTGATGATCTTTGAGGAGACCCTGTGAAGGCAAAGGACAAAGAGGGAAAACAAAAAACAAAACCAAAAATCTTATTTTCTCTATCACACAGACTAATTTGCAAACTTACTCTAAAAAACGCTTGCAGCAGCCTGCTGCTGCTGCTGCACAACTTTCTGCTGGTGGGTCTCCGTTGAGGCCAATCAGCTGTTAAGGGCTGTGAAGGGCGCGGCACCCAGACCGGAGAGGAGGTATTTAAGCGGTTTCTGGGAGCGCCAGTGACCCGGAGCGCGGCGAACAGGAGCTGGCAAACAGGAAAGCACCGTGGCAGTTAGCGAGGCAGTTGGCGCAGGCAGGAGGGACAAAGCCAGCAATGATTTCCAAAAAAGCGAAAACTGTTACTTTCGATATGAAGAGTGTATGCACACAGACTGAACCCCTTAGGAGGAACATGAAGATGGACATAGCTGTCCAGGTCTCTGGCTGTGTGGATTGTTTGAGCCTGGTGTTGGGACACGAGAACAGTGAGAATGGGGTCTGTGTGCGATGCGAGCAGGTCAATGACTTGCTATGCATGGTGGCAGAGCTTAAAGAGGAGGTGGAGAGATTAAGAAGCATTAGAGACAGTGAAAGGGAAATTGACTGGTGGAGTCACACCCTTTCAACCCCTAAAGAATACCAGAAGGAGATGGTGAAGCCCTGCCCCTCCAGCCATCAGGCAGTTGGAGCAAACCAGGGGGATGGGGGGGAATGGAAACAGGTCCGTCATCGGAGACGTAAAAGAATCCCCTCCCAACCTTCACCACCCCCCCAGGTGCCCTTAGAAAACAAATATGAGGCCCTGGACTCAGAGAATCAGGCAGAGGACGGACAAGAGGAAGATCTGTCTGAAAGGTCTACTGCTCGCCCCCCATCTACCAGACGGGTTACAACTACAGCTATGAAGAAGAAACGAAGGGTGATTGTAGTTGGAGACTCCCTCCTGAGGGGAACTGAGGGCCCTATATGCCGACCGGACCCATCCCACAGGGAGGTCTGCTGCCTTCCCGGTGCCCGGGTGAGGGATATTACTAAGAGACTCCCTCAGCTAATTCGACCCTCAGATTATTACCCACTGCTGGTAGTCCAGGCTGGCAGTGACGACATTAATGGAAGAAGTACCAGGGTGATTAAAAAGGACTTCAAGGCCCTGGGTCGATTAGTTGGTGGAACAGGAGCACAGGTGGTGTTCACCTCAGTTCCTGCAGTAGAGGAGATGAATGAGGATAGGAGCAGAAAAACATATCTCATCAATAGGTGGCTAAGGGATTGGTGCCACCGGAGGAACTTTGGGTTTTTTGACTATGGGCCGAATTTCAGCATACCAGGTGGACTGCATCTATCTAACAGGGGAAAAAGGACTCTAGCCCACAAGCTGGCGGGACTGATAAGGAGGGCTTTAAACTAGGTTCGAAGGGGGAAGGGGTTGAAACAAGGCTCTCCAGAAAGGAGCCCAAGGGTGGACAGCGCAAGTTAAGAGACAAACCAGCAGCCCAGCTGAAGTGCATGTACACCAATGCACGCAGCATGGGCAACAAACAGGAGGAGCTGGAAGCCACCGTGCAGCAGGAAAGATATGACGTAGTCGCTATCACAGAAACGTGGTGGGATGACTCCCATGACTGGAGTGCTGCCATGGGTGGCTACAGGCTCTTCAGAAGGGACAGGCAGGGAAGAAGAGGTGGAGGGGTAGCCCTGTATGTTAGAGAGTCTCTTGACTCCATAGAAATTGAAGTTGGTGATAATAAGGTGGAGTGCCTGTGGGTCAGAATCAGGGGGAAGGCCAACAAGGCTGATACTGTGATGGGAGTCTGTTACAGACCACCCAATCAGGAGGATGAGGGTGATGAACTCTTCTACAAGCAGCTGGCAGATGTTTCAAAATCGTCGTCCCTTGTTCTCGTGGGTGACTTTAACCTGCCGGACATCTGCTGGGAACTCCACACAGCAGAGAGGAGGCAGTCTAGGAGATTCCTAGAGTGTATAGAGGATAATTTCCTGATGCAGCTGGTAAATGAGCCTACCAGGGATGGAGCCCCACTTGACCTTCTTTTCACAAACAGAGAGGGGCTGGTGAGGGATGTGGTGGTCGGTGGGCGCCTGGGACTTATTGATCACGAAATAATAGAGTTCTCAATAATCAGGGACACAAGGAGGGTTGTCAATAAAACCTCTACATTAGACTTCCGGAGGGCAGATTTTGGCCTGTTCAGAAGACTAGTCCAGAGCATACCCTGGGAAACAGCCCTTGAAAACAGAGGGGTCCAGGAGGGATGGACATTCTTCAAAGACCAAGTTTTGAAAGCTCAGGAGCAGGCTGTCCCAGTGTGCCGAAAGGCGAGCCGGTGGGGAAGACGACCACTCTGGCTGAACAGAGAGACTTTGAAAGAAATTAGGGTTAAGAAGAGGGCCTACCAATTATGGAAAAAAGGGTTATCTACTCAAGAGGAATTCAGGAATACAGTTAAGTTGTGTAGGAAAAAAATTAGAGAGACAAAGGCACAATTTGAACTAAATCTCGCCACCTCTGTGAAGGATAACAAGAAGTCCTTCTACAGATACATCAGTGGCAAAAGGAGGGGCAAAGAAAACATTCATTCTTTACTGGACATGGGCGGGAATGTAATTGTCAAAGATGAAGAAAAGGCTGAGGTATTTAACACCTTCTTTGCCTCAGTTTTTAACAGTAAAATGGGTTATCCTGAGGACAGATGGCTTCTGGAGCCTATAGGAGACAAGAATCTAAACAGCCCCCCTGTAATCCAGAAGGAAACAGTCAGTGACCTACTGGGCTGCTTGGATCCCCACAAGTCTATGGGACCAGATGAACTCCATCCAAGGGTGATGAGAGAGCTGGCAGAAGAGCTCGCCAAGCCTCTCTCTATCATCTACCAGAAGTCCTGGCTTACTGGGGACATCCCAGATGACTGGAAATTGGCCAATGTCATGCCAATCCACAAGAAGGGCCGGAAGGAAGACCTGGGAAACTCCAGGCCTGTCAGCCTGACCTCAGTGCCTGGCAGGGTTATGGAACAGATCATCCTCAGTGTAATCACGCAGCACCTGCAGGATGGACAAGGGATCAGACCCAGCCAGCACAGGTTTAGGAAGGGCAGGTCCTGTCTGACCAACCTGATCTCCTTTTATGATCAGGTGACCTGCCTGGTGGATGAGGGGAAGGCTGTGGATGTGGTCTATCTGGACTTCAGCAAGACCTTTGACACTGTTTCCCACAGCATCCTCCTGAGAAAGCTATCAGCCCACAGCTTGGACAAGCATACTCTGCACTGGGTTAGGAATTGGCTGGAGGGCCAGGCCCAGAGAGTGGTGCTGAATGGGGCTGCATCCAGTTGGTGGCCGGTCACCCGTGGTGTCCCCCAGGGATCAGTGCTGGGCCCAGTCCTGTTCAGTATCTTCTCTGACGAATTGGATGAGGGGATTGAGTCCATCATCAGCAAATTTGCAGACGACACCAAGCTGGGGGGAAGTGTTGATCAGCTGGAAGGCAGGAGGATTCTGCAGAGGGGCCTGGACAGACTGGAGAGTTGGGCTGATTCCAATGGGATGAGGTTCAACACGGCCAAGTGCCGGGTCCTGCACTTTGGCCACAACAACCCCATGGGGAGCTCCATGCTGGGCACAGAGTGGCTGGAGAGCAGCCAGACAGAGAGGGACCTGGGAGTCTGGATTGACAGGAAGCTGAACATGAACCAACAGTGTGCCCAGGTAGCCAAGAAGGCCAATGGCATCCTGGCATGTATCAGGAACAGCGTGGCCAGCAGGTCCAAGGAGGGGATTCTGCCCCTATACTCAGCCCTGGTGAGTCCACACCTCGAGTACTGTGTTCAGTTCTGGGCCCCTCAGTTTAAGAAGGATATTGAGGTCCTCGAACAGGTCCAAAGGAGGGCAACCAAGCTGGTGAAGGGACTCGAACACAGATCCTATGAGGAGAGGCTGAGGGAGCTGGGGCTGTTCAGCCTGGAGAAGAGGAGGCTCAGGGGAGACCTCATTACTCTCTACGAATACCTGAAAGGAGGTTGGAGCCAGGTGGGGGTTGGTCTCTTTTCCCTGGCAACTCTCAGTAAGACAAGAGGGCATGGGCTTAAATTGTGCCGGAAGTTCAGATTGGATATTAGAAAGAATTTTTTCACAGAAAGAGCGATCAGACATTGGAACGGGCTGCCCGGGGAGGTAGTGGACTCTTCGTCCCTGCAGACATTAAAAAAGAGACTCGATGTGGCACTCAGTGCCATGGTCTAGTGACTGCAGCGGTAGTCGATCAAGGCTTGGACTCGATGATCTATGAGGTCCCTTCCAACCCAGCCTATTCTATGATTCTATGAATATCCTGTGTCTGGAAAGAAATCCTAGGAGGAGCGATATGAGGCTGTCACAACTTTAAATGTTAGGACAATTGCTCTTAATATTGCTTCGGACAGTTGCTCTTTCTTTTGCTTCGGGCTTGCTTTCTGGGTAAGGCGATTTTGAAGAACCAAGCAGTGTCTCTCCAGGGATAATTAAGCAGTTTTTGTTTCCCTTCTCAGCATTTCCAGGGCATGTTTTGCATGGCAGGAGACCTAAAGTACCGACCTTTCAGAAAGAGCTCCCTACTTTGGAAAAAGTTGACAGGAAAGAAATTCCTATATTCTTCCCTCATTGGAACAATTGATAAAGCTCCAAGCTATTTTCTAGGTATTACTTCTCAGCTTCTGTATCAATGACTCCAATATCGTGAGTCTGGAAAGAAATCCTAGGAGGAGCGATATGAGGCTGTCACAACTTTAAATGTTAGGACAATTGCTCTTAATATTGCTTCGGGATTCTCTTTTGGGTAAAGCCATTTTGAAGAATTAAGCAGTGTCTCCCTGTGGATAGGGTTTTTTTCTCTTCTCAGCATTCCTAAGGCATGTTTTGGCTTTCAGGAGACCAAACTCCCGACGTTTCAGAAAGAGCTCCCAGCTTAGGAACAAGTTGACAGCAATGACATTCCCATAATCTTTTGTCCCTGGAACATTTTATAAAGCTCCAAGCTCTTTTTTGGCTTTTCTTCTCAGCTTCTGTATCAATGAGCCCAATATCGTATGTCTGGAAAGAAATCCTGCAAGAGAGATATTAAGGCTGTCACAAGCTCAAAGCTTAGGACAGTTGCTCTTTCTTTTGCTTCGGGCTTGCTTTCTGCTTAAGGCGATTTTGAAGAACTAAGCAGTGTCTCTCCAAATACAATTAAGCAGGTTTTTTTTCTCTTCTCAGCATTCCTAAGGCATGTTTTGGTTTTCAGGAGACCAAACTCCCGACGTTTCAGAAAGAGCTCCCAACTTAGGAACAAGTTGACAGCAATGATATTCCCATAATCTTTTGTCCCTGGAACATTTTATAAAGCTCCAAGCTCTTTTTTGGCTTTTCTTCTCAGCTTCTCTATCAATGAGCCCAATATCGTATGGAAAGAAATCCAGCATGAGAGATATTAAGGCTGTCACAAGCTCAAAGCTTAGGACAGTTGCTCTTTCTTTTGCTTCGGGCTTGCTTTCTGGGTAAGGCGATTTTGAAGAACCAAGCAGTGTCTCTCCAGGGATAATTAAGCAGTTTTTGTTTCTCTTCTCAGCATTTCCAAGGCAGTTTTTGCATGGCAGGAGACCTAAAGTACCGACGTTTCAGAAAGAGCTCCCTACTTCGGAACAAGTGGACAGGAAAGAAATTCCTATATTCTTCCCTCATTGGAACAATTGATAAAGCTCCAAGCTATTTTCTAGGTATTACTTCTCAGCTTCTGTATCAATGAGCCCAATATCGTGAGTCTGGAAAGAAATCCTAGGAGGAGCGATATGAGGCTGTCACAACTTTAAATGTTAGGACAATTGCTCTTAATATTGCTTCGGGATTCTCTTTTGGTATTCTCTTTTGGGTAAGGCCATTTTGAAGAATTAAGCAGTGTCTCCCTGTGGATAGGATTTCTTTCTCTTCTCAGCATTCCTAAGGCATGTTTTGGCTTTCAGGAGACCAAACTCCCGACGTTTCAGAAAGAGCTCCCAACTTAGGAACAAGTTGACAGCAATGATATTCCCATAATCTTTTGTCCCTGGAACATTTAATAAAGCTCCAAGCTCTTTTTTGGCTTTTCTTCTCAGCTTCTCTATCAATGAGCCCAATATCGTATGTCTGGAAAGAAATCCTGCAAGAAAGATATTAAGGCTGTCACAAGCTCAAAGCTTAGGACAGTTGCTTTCTTTTGCTTCGGGCTTGCTTTCTGCTTAAGGCGATTTTGAAGAACCAAGCAGTGTCTCTCCAAATACAATTAAGCAGGTTTTTTTTCTCTTCTCAGCATTCCTAAGGCATGTTTTGCATTTCAGGAGACCTAAAGTACCGACGTTTCAGAAAGAGCTCCCTACTTCGGAACAAGTTGACAGGAAAGAAATTCCTATATTCTTCCCTCATTGGAACAATTGATAAAGCTCCAAGCTATTTTCTAGGTATTACTTCTCAGCTTCTGTATCAATGACTCCAATATCGTGAGTCTGGGAAGCAATCCTAGGAGGAGCGGTATGTGGCTGTCACAACTTTAAATGTTAAGACAATTGCTCTTAATATTGCTTCGGGACTCTTTTGGGTAAAGCCATTTTGAAGAATTAAGCAGTGTCTCCCTATGGATAGGATTGCTTTCTCTTCTCAGCATTCCTAAGGCATGTTTTGGCTTTCAGGAGACCAAACTCCCGACGTTTCAGAAAGAGCTCCCAACTTAGGAACAAGTTGACAGCAATGATATTCCCATAATCTTTTGTCCCTGGAACATTTTATAAAGCTCCAAGCTCTTTTTTGGCTTTTCTTCTCAGCTTCTGTATCAATGAGCCCTATGTCGTGTGTCTGGAAAGAAATCCTAGAAGAAGCGATATAAGGTTGTCACAACTTTAAATGTTAGGACAATTGTTCTTAATATTGCTTCGGAGAGTTGCTCTTTCTTTTGCTTCGCTTGCTTTCTGGGTAAGGCGATTTTGAAGAACCCAGCAGTGTCTCTCCAGGAATAATTAAGCAGTTTTTGTTTCTCTTCTCAGCATTTCCAGGGCATGTTTTGCATGGCAAGAGACCTAAAGTACCCAGGTTTCTGAAAGAGCTCCCTACTTCGAAACAAGTTGACAGCAATGACATTCCCATAATCTTTTGTCCCTGGAACATTCTATAAAGGTCCAAGCTCTTTTTTGGCTTTTCTTCTCAGCTTCTGTATCTGTGACCCCAATGTCGTGTGTCTGGAAAAAAATCCTGCAAGAGAGTTATTAAGGCTGTCACAAGCTCAAAGCTTAGGACAGTTGCTTTTTCTTTTGCTTCGGGCTTGCTTTCTGCTTAAGGCGATTTTGAAGAACTAAGCAGTGTCTCTCCAAATACAATTAAGCAGGTTTTTTTTCTCTTCTCAGCATTCCTAGGGCATGTTTTGGCTTTCAGGAGACCAAACTCCCGACGTTTCAGAAAGAGCTCCCAACTTAGGAACAAGTTGACAGCAATGATATTCCCATAATCTTTTGTCCCTGGAACATTTAATAAAGCTCCAAGCTCTTTTTTGGCTTTTCTTCTCAGCTTCTCTATCAATGAGCCCTATGTCGTGTGTCTGGAAAGAAATCCTAGAAGAAGCGATATAAGGCTGTCACAACTTTAAATGTTAGGACAATTGTTCTTAATATTGCTTCGGAGAGTTGCTCTTTCTTTTGCTTCGGTATTCTCTTTGGGTAAGGCCATTTTGAAGAATTAAGCAGTGTCTCCCTGTGGATAGGATTGCTTTCTCTTCTCAGCATTCCTAAGGAATGTTTTGGCTTTCAGGAGTCCAAACTCCCGACGTTTCAGAAAGAGCTCCCAACTTAGGAACAAGTTGACAGCAAAGATATTCCCATAATCTTTTGTCCCTGGAACATTTTATAAAGCTCCAAGCTCTTTTTTGGCTTTTCTTCTCAGCTTCTGTATCAATGAGCCCAATATCGTATGTCGGGAAAGAAATCCTGCAAGAGAGATATTAAGGCTGTCAGAAGCTCAAATCTTGGGACAGTTGCTCTTTCTTTTGCTTCGGGCTTGCTTTCTGGGTAAGGCGATTTTGAAGAACCAAGCAGTGTCTCTCCAGGTATAATTAAGCAGTTTTTGTTTCTCTTCTCAGCATTTCCAGGGCATGTTTTGCATGGCAAGAGACCTAAAGTACCGACGTTTCAGAAAGAGATCCCAACTTCGGAACAAGTTGACAGGAAAGAAATTCCTATATTCTTCCCTCAATGAAAAAATTGATAAAGCTCCAAGCTATTTTCTAGGTATTAATTCTCAGCTTCTGTATCAATGACTCCAATATTGAGTCTGGAAAGAAAACCGTGGAGGAGCGGTATGAGGCTATCACAACTTTAAATGTGAGGACAATTGCTCTTAATATTGCTTCGGGATTCTCTTTTGGCTAAGGCTATTTTGAAGAATTAAGCAGTGTCTCCCTATGGATAGGATTTCTTTCTCTTCTCAGCATTCCTAAGGCATGTTTTGGCTTTCAGGAGACCAAACTCCCGACGTTTCAGAAAGAGCTCCCAACTTAGGAACAAGTTGACAGCAAAGATATTCCCATAATCTTTTGTCCCTGTAACATTTAATAAAGCTCCAAGCTCTTTTTTGGCTTTTCTTCTCAGCTTCTGTATCAATGAGCCCTATGTCGTGTGTCTGGAAAGAAATCCTAGAAGAAGCGATATAAGGTTGTCACAACTTTAAATGTTAGGACAATTGCTCTTAATATTGCTTCGGGATTCTCTTTTCAGTAAGGCCATTTCGAAGAATTAAGCAGTGTCTCCCTAAGGATAGGATTTCTTTCTCTTCTCAGAATTCCTAAGGCATGTTTTGGCTTTCAGGAGACCAAACTCCCGACGTTTCAGAAAGAGCTCCCAACTTAGGAACAAGTTGACAGCAAAGATATTCCCATAATCTTTTGTCCCTGGAACATTTTATAAAGGTCCAAGGTCTTTTTTGGCTTTTCTTATCAGCTTCTGTATCAGTGACCTCAAAGTCTTGTGTCTGGAAAAAAATCCTGCAAGAGAGATATTAAGGCTGTCACAAGCTCAAAGCTTAGGAGAGTTGCTCTTTCTTTTGCTTCGGGCTTGCTTTCTGCTTAAGGCGATTTTGAAGAACTAAGCAGTGTCTCTCCAAATACAATTAAGCAGGTTTTTTTTCTCTTCTCAGCATTCCTAAGGCATGTTTTGGTTTTCAGGAGACCAAACTCCCGACGTTTCAGAAAGAGCTCCCAACTTAGGAACAAGTTGACAGCAATGATATTCCCATAATCTTTTGTCCCTGGAACATTTTATAAAGCTCCAAGCTCTTTTTTGGCTTATCTTCTCAGCTTCTGTATCAATGAGCCCTATGTCGTGTGTCTGGAAAGAAATCCTAGAAGAAGCGATATAAGGCTGTCACAACTTTAAATGTTAGGACAATTGTTCTTAATATTGCTTCGGAGAGTTGCTCTTTCTTTTGCTTCGGTATTTTCTTTTCGGTAAGGCCATTTTGAAGAATTAAGCAGTGTCTCCCTGTGGATAGGATTTCTTTCTCTTCTCAGCATTCCTAAGGCATGTTTTGGCTTTCAGGAGACCAAACTCCTGACCTTTCAGAAAGAGCTCCCAACTTAGGAACAAGTTGACAGCAAAGATATTCCCATAATCTTTTGTCCCTGGAACATTTTATAAAGATCCAAGCTCTTTTTTGGCTTTTCTTCTCAGCTTCTCTATCAATGAGCCCAATATCGTATGTCTGGAAAGAAATCCTGCAAGAGAGATATTAAGGCTGTCACAAGCTCAAAGCTTAGGACAGTTGCTCTTTCTTTTGCTTCGGGCTTGCTTTCTGCTTAAGGCGATTTTGAAGAACTAAGCAGTGTCTCTCCAAATGTAATTAAGCAGGTTTTTTTTCTCTTCTCAGCATTCCTAAGGCATGTTTTGGCTTTCAGGAGACCAAACTCCCGACGTTTCAGAAAGAGCTCCCAACTTAGGAACAAGTTGACAGCAATGATATTCCCATAATCTTTTGTCCCTGGAACATTTTATAAAGCTCCAAGCTCTTTTTTGGCTTTTCTTCTTAGCTTCTCTATCAATGAGCCCAATGTCGTGTGTCTGGAAAGAAATCCTAGAAGAAGCGATATAACGCTGTCACAACTTTAAATGATAGGACAATTGTTCTTAATATTTCTTCGGAGAGTTGCTCTTTCTTTTGCTTCGCTATTCTCTTTTGGGTAAGGCCATTTTGAAGAATTAAGCAGTGTCTCTCTGTGGATAGGATTGCTTTCTGTTCTCAGCATTCCTAAGGCATGTTTTGGCTTTCAGGAGACCAAACTCCCGACCTTTCAGAAAGAGCTCCCTACTTTGGAACAAGTTGACAGGAAAGATATTCCTATATTCTTCCCTCATTGGAACAATTGATAAAGCTCCAAGCTATTTTCTAGGTATTACTTCTCAGCTTCTGTATCAATGACTCCAATGTCGTGTGTCTGGGAAGAAATCCTAGGAGGAGCGGTATGAGGCTGTCACAACTTTAAATGTTAGGACAATTGCTCTTAATATTGCTTCGGGATTCTCTTTTGGGTAAGGCCATTTTGAAGAATTAAGCAGTGTCTCCCTATGGATAGGATTGCTTTCTCTTCTCAGCATTCCTAAGGCATGTTTTGGCTTTCAGGAGACCAAACTCCCGACGTTTCAGAAAGAGCTCCCAACTTAGGAAGAAGTTGACAGCAAAGATATTCCCATAATCTTTTGTCCCTGGAACATTTTATAAAGCTCCAAGCTCTTTTTTGGCTTTTCTTCTCAGCTTCTCTATCAATGAGCCCAATATCGTATGGAAAGAAATCCAGCATGAGAGATATTAAGGCTGTCAGAAGCTCAAAGCTTAGGACAGTTGCTCTTTCTTTTGCTTCGGGCTTGCTTTCTGGGTAAGGCGATTTTGAAGAACCAAGCAGTGTCTCTCCAGGGATAATTAAGCAGTTTTTGTTTCTCTTCTCAGCATTTCCAAGGCATGTTTTGCATGGCAGGAGACCTAAAGTACCGACGTTTCAGAAAGAGCTCCCTACTTCGGAACAAGTTGACAGGAAAGAAATTCCTATATTCTTCCCTCATTGGAACAATTGGTAAAGCTCCAAGCTATTTTCTAGGTATTACTTCTCAGCTTCTGTATCAATGACTCCAATATCGTGAGTCTGGGAAGCAATCCTAGGAGGAGCGGTATGTGGCTGTCACAACTTTAAATGTTAAGACAATTGCTCTTAATATTGCTTCGGTACTCTTTTGGGTAAGGCCATTTTGAAGAATTAAGCAGTGTCTCCCTATGGATAGGATTGCTTTCTCTTCTCAGCATTCCTAAGGCATGTTTTGGTTTTCAGGAGACCAAACTCCCGACGTTTCAGAAAGAGCTCCCAACTTAGGAACAAGTTGACAGCAATGATATTCCCATAATCTTTTGTCCCTGGAACATTTTATAAAGCTCCAAGCTCTTTTTTGGCTTTTCTTCTCAGCTTCTGTATCAATGAGCCCTATGTCGTGTGTCTGGAAAGAAATCCTAGAAGAAGCGATATAAGGCTGTCACAACTTTAAATGTTAGGACAATTGTTCTTAATATTGCTTCGGAGAGTTGCTCTTTCTTTTGCTTCGCTATTCTCTTTTGGGTAAGGCCATTTTGAAGAATTAAGCAGTGTCTCCCTGT
The DNA here is from genome assembly GCA_038090715.1 of Florisuga fusca. NCBI lineage: Eukaryota > Metazoa > Chordata > Aves > Apodiformes > Trochilidae > Florisuga > Florisuga fusca. Next base: position 5,518 of record JAAWXA010000746.1, on the reverse strand, counting down.
GGATAGGATTTCTTTCTCTTCTCAGCATTCCTAAGGCCTGTTTTGGCTTTCAGGAGACCAAACTCCCGACGTTTCAGAAAGAGCTCCCAACTTAGGAGCAAGTTGACAGGAATGATATTCCCATAATCTTTTGTCCCTGGAACATTTTATAAAGCTCCAAGCTCTTTTTTGGCTTTTCTTCTCAGCTTCTGTATCTGTGACCCCAATGTCGTGTGTCTGGAAAGAAATCCTGCATGAGAGATATTAAGGCTGTTACAAGTTCAAAGCTTAGTACAGTTGCTCTTTCTTTTGCTTCGGGCTTGCTTTCTGCTTAAGGCGATTTTGAAGAACCAAGCAGTTTCTCTCTAGGAATAATTAAGCAGTTTTTGTTTCTCTTCTCAGCATTTCCAGGGCATGTTTTGCATGGCAAGAGACCTAAAGTACCCACGTTTCAGAAAGAGCTCCCTACTTCGGAACAAGTTGACAGGAAAGAAATTCCTATATTCTTCCCTCATTGGAACAATTGATAAAGCTCCAAGCTATTTTCTAGGTATTACTTCTCAGCTTCTGTATCAATGAGTCCAATGTGGTGTGTCTGGAAAGAAATCCTAGGAGGATTGATGTAAGGCTGTCACAACTTTAAATGTTAGGACAATTGCTCTTAATATTGCTTCGGGATTCTCTTTTCAGTAAGGCCATTTCGAAGAATTAAGCAGTGTCTCCCTAAGGATAGGATTTCTTTCTCCTCTCAGCATTCCTAAGGCATGTTTTGGCTTTCAGGAGAGCAAACTCCCGACGTTTCAGAAAGAGCTCCCAACTTAGGAACAAGTTGACAGGAATGATATTCCCATAATCTTTTGTCCCTGGACCATTTAATAAAGCTCCAAGCTCTTTTTTGGCTTTTCTTCTCAGCTTCTGTATCTGTGACCCCAATGTCGTGTGTCTGGAAAAAAATCCTGCAAGAGAGATATTAAGGCTGTCACAAGCTCAAAGCTTAGGACAGTTGCTCTTTTCTTTTGCTTCGGTATTTTCTTTTGGGTAAGGCCATTTTGAAGAATTAAGCGGTGTCTCCCTGTGGATAGGATTTCTTTCTCTTCTCAGCATTCCTAAGGCATGTTTTGGCTTTCAGGAGACCAAACTCCCGATGTTTCAGAAAGAGCTCCCAACTTAGGAGCAAGTTGACAGGAATGATATTCCCATAATCTTTTGTCCCTGGAACATTTTATAAAGCTCCAAGCTCTTTTTTGGCTTTTCTTCTCAGCTTCTGTATCAATGAGCCCTATGTCGTGTGTCTGGAAAGAAATCCTAGAAGAACCGATATAAGGTTGTCACAACTTTAAATGTTAGGACAATTGTTCTTAATATTGCTTCGGAGAGTTGCTCTTTCTTTTGCTTCGGTATTTTCTTTTGGGTAAGGCCATTTTGAAGAATTAAGCAGTGTCTCCCTGTGGATAGGATT
>JAAWXA010000744.1:7535-19528 GCA_038090715.1 Florisuga fusca | reverse complement strand
GACCTCACAGAAGTAAGGATCCCTGGATTCCTGGAATCATGGAACGACTTAGAATGGAATCACAGAATGGAATGGAATGGAATGGAATGGAATGGAATGGAACGGAATGGAATGGAATGGAATGGAATGGAATGGAATGGACCTGCAAGATCATCTAGTTCCATCCCCTCTGCTGGGCAGGGACACCCGTACTCCTTGGTGTGCTTTCTGGTGCAGCCTGGGCCCCAGGCTGTGCCCACTGGGTCTCCCAGCACCCCTCAGGGTGCCTTTCTGTGCACCCCAAACTCTCTGGTGCACGCCCAGCCTTCTGTTTGTCAGGGAGGCAGAGGGCCTCCCCAGACAAGGCAGTGTACCTACCTTTTGGGGTGCTCCCAAACCCTTGGTCAGCCTTTTGGGGATGCCCTGCACACCTCTCTCTGCCTTTTGATACTCCCCCAGCCCGTGGCTCTGCATTTGGGGTGCCCCAAACGTGCCCTCTCTGTGAATGTCAGTGCTCTCCAGGGCAGTTGGTGTGTGTCCCAGGATGCTGACAGCCCCTAAGAACCCCTTTCTGAGCAGCCCAGGGCACCTCGGGATGCCTTTTGGGCTTCCCCAGCTCCGTGGGGTTTGTGCCTGCGGGTGTATTTCCAAGCCCCGCCGGGCATGTGAAACAGAGACCTTGCAGTAATAAATGCCACTTCCCGCATCACTTCCTCCATTATTCACAAAGTTTTTAATCTTCAACTGGAAAAACTTAACAACCAACAAGAAACGTTATAAAACAAACGCTGGAAGAGATTCTCCTAGGAAACAAAAAGCCACGATGAAAAGGTTCAAAGTGCAGTTGGTGGGTAAAACCCCACGTTTGGGGTCACCTTCCCGTTTCTGCCTGCCCTCATTCGTGTTGCCTCGTAGTCTCCACTTGCCTGCCTGCTGCATGCTCTGTCCAGCTCTAATTCCAGCTCTTTAATTCTCTCTGCTTCGAATTTGATGATTCCTAGGCCCACCAGATACTGCTTTTCAGTTAATTTAGTTTCTTCATGTGCACGTGCCAGCTGCAGTGTTTGGTCCTCCTCTCTTCTCTGTGCTTTTTCCAGCTCCCCTTCCAGAGCTTGGATTCTCTGCTCCAGCAGTTTTCTCTCCTCATCAGTGGCATCAGCGCTGTTGAGCTCTTCTCTTGTGCCTTGAGCAGCTGCCTGTGCCTAAAGGAGAAGAGGCAAGTTCCAGCCTCCAGAAGAAAAAGGCAGTGCCCACCCCTCTCCAAAGCCCTGCTCTCTCTGCCACCCATTTCTAGAGGAAGGCTGCTATGAAACAGCCACCAGCGCTGTGGTGCTGGGACCCAGCTGAGGAGTGGGAAGTGCCATTGCAGAAGAGCCACCAGCAGCCCTGGCAAGCTCCTGCTTTGTAGCTTGGAGCTCCAGAGATTTCTGGGCCTGCGGCTGCCTCCAGCTGCACGCAGAGCCCGCACACCCACCCCTATGTGGGGAAAAAGCAACCTGCCTTAAGCAGCTCAGCCTGCTCTCCTGTACCCAGATCAGCCTCCCCAGTGCATGGCAAAGCCAAGGGATCTTCCTTCACTCCCATCTAAAGGCATCAGAGAATCCCAGAATCAGCCGGCTTGGGCAGGACCTCTGAGATCCTCAAGTCACACCCTTGATCCACTACCACGCTGCTTCCCAGACCATGGCACTGGTAACCATGTCTGGTGCCACGGCCAGTCTCTTTTTCAAAAAGTCCAGGGATGGGGAATTCTCCATCTCCCTGGACAGCCCATTCCAATGCCTGATCACCCTCTCTGTCAAGAAGTTCTTCCTAGTATCTAAGCTCATCCTCCCCTGGCAGAGCTCTAGACCAATGGCCTCTTGTCTTACTGAGAGCTGCCTGGGAGAAGAGAAGAGACCGATGCCCACCTGGCTGCAACCTCCTTTCCGGGAGTTGTAGAGAGTGATGAGGTCTGCCCAGAGCCTCCTCTTCTCCAGACTAAAATCACTCACCCCTCCTGCTGGGCTGGTCTTGTTCTGCATGTCTCCCAGCTGCTGGCACAGTGCCAGGTTTTCCCTTTGGAGCTGGGCCAGTTGCTCCTGCAGCCCCTCTGCCTCCCTGACAAACAGAAGGCTGGGCGTGCACCAGAGAGCTTTGGGGTGCCCAGAAAGGCACCCTGAGGGGTGCTGGGAGACCCAGTGGGCACAGCCTGGGGCCCAGGCTGCACCAGAAAGCACACCAAGGGGTACGGGTGTCCCTGCCCAGCAGAGGGGATGGAACTAGATGATCTTGAAGCTCCATTCCATTCCATTCTGTGATTCCATTCTAAGTCATTCCATGATTTCAGGAATCCAGGGATCCTTACTTCTGTGAGGTCAGCTGACAGCCGGGGCACTGGCACAGCTCTGCACACACCGTACCTGGTGGTGCTGTGCTGGTGGAGTTGGTGCTGCCCATCTGCAGCTTCTCCGTTCCACTGCTCTTTGCTCACTGGGGGCTCAGCTCCTGGGTTCCGCCCACCGAGTCGTGCCTGACCCCGCCCCTTCCTGTTCCCTTCGTTTTGCCCTCCCCTTCTCCTTCCCTTTCTTCTTTCCCTTCTTCCCATTCCCCTTCTGCTCCTCCTTCCCCTTCCTCTTTTCTCCTCCTTGTCCTTCTCCTTCTCTTTCTTCTTCTCCTTCTTGTTTCCTTTTCCTTTTTCCTCTTTCTTTTTTTAATCTGCCTAATTTGCAGGCAGATGTACAAAGCAGCAGCAGATCAATGAATGTGAAAATTCATCCTGCAGGTAAGAGAAGTCTTTCACTACTTAAGTTTGATCAGATGCTGAAAATCACTGCCACTTCCAGGGGGTCATTTGCAGACTTTGTTGCAGACACTCCTGCAAATCTTCCCACTGGCAGAGGCTCCTCAGTACTCTCAGGAGAGCAACTGCAGCATAGAACAAGGTGGCAGCTAGTCTACCCCAAGTATCCATGGCCATCCCAATGCTGACAGAGGCAGGTTTGACCTGACTTCACAGAATCAGAGAATGGTTTGGGTTGGAAGGGACCTTAGAGGTCATCTAGTTCCAAACCTTCTGCCATGGGCAGGGACACCTTTCACTAGACCAGCAAGTCCCATCCAACCTGGTATTGGACGCTTCCAGGCACAGCTTTTCTGGGAAACCTGGGCCAGTGTCTCAACACCCTCCCAGAAAAGACTGTATCTGAAGGGGCAGAAGATTTGTGGGGCAAGATGCACTAGCATCTCCAGTCCAGCTCACTCACCTTCCCTGAACACTGGCAGCCTATCAGCAGGGAGATCTTGGTTCAATTCCTGCTGCCAGCAAATCTTCCTTGCCAAATGCATAAGATGTCCTTTCTCCATGAGCCCCTGCTAGCTGTTGTGCTGAATCTTAATGTTTTGTCAAGTTAGTTTTAAGAGAAAATGGCAAGGTCTTTTTGAGTAGTTGTTTAACTCTAGGCCAAACCCAAGCCCAGTAGACATTCAGGAGACCTAGCAACAAGTTCATGGTGGTTTGAACATCCCAAGGAGACTGAGAATTGTTGAGAACTTTTGTAAATTGTCTGGAGGAGGATAGGAAAGTTAAGAGAGAGGCTTCCTACCCTGTGCTAGCTCTTCATGGAGAAAAAGCAACTGCTGTAATTGGTAATAATGCCCACCAGGTGACTTCCAAAGTACGGAGATGAAGCTGACAGTGCCGCATGCCTTTCTCAGGCAAACCACAGACAGCGTCCCTCTGCGGAGCCCTCTGATTGCGCTGCAATAAACCGGCCCTTTGGCAGAACCGAGGGTCCAAACTCTTCTTTAGAACTGGAGGCTAAGGCTTGATCTTCCCAGACTCCTCTGGAGGAGCTTGGAAAGCAAGGGGGTCCAGGCACAACCTCATGCTTCGTCAGCTGGCTCTTGCAAACCCTTCTTCCATAATAGCCAACCCAAAACCTGTTGCCTTTTTAGAGCTGGCTGTAGAGTTGCCCCGTGGAACAGCCCAAACCAACCCACTGTTAGCTCAGGCATTTTGCAGGGGGGGGTTTCTTCCTTCTGCTAACAAGTAAGGATCTGGGGGAAAAAATGCTTCAAGCTTATTGCCAGATGAAAGCAGTGTCGTGCTGTTAGTTTCATGCCATGATGTTTTCAGTCATCGTGGCTGTATTTTCAGGGTTAGTGTGAACTGTGGAGATGCTGTGCCACTGAAGAAGGTGAAACAAAACTCACCTCCGCAGCACTTAGACACTGTTAAGTGGGTATCCTTTATTAAGCAGTGATGGGGACTCATGGGGGATTCCTCCTCTCTATATATGGTCCGTAAGACAAAAGACTCGGGCAGCTTTTATTACACAGAAGGAATTGTATAGGCCTGATTTTTCCAAGAACTAATTAACATGAGACTGCCTATGCTAAGAAATCACCAAGATGAATCTACCTCATATTAAACTATTGTGCCTTCTCTGTCGGCATCTAGTGGTTTTTCCCAGAATCACAGTCCCTCTGGTGGTCGTTTGCTTCATCCGGTGGCCGTTCTTCCTCTCCATCACTTGCCCTCTTGGTGAACTTATGTTGCTCTGCTCCTCGTTTCTGATGACTTGGCACCTTACACCATCCAGAACCAGTCGTCCTCTGTTCCTGTGGTTACATCTCCTTATCTCCTGCATGCCGTGCTCAATACCACCGGTTAATTAATTTTTTTCTTATCTCGTTAGTGCCATAGCTCAAAGCACGTTCTCAAGGAGGATCATACAGAAGGCCTTATGTCTAGCAGAGGGGCCCTCCAATAAAAGCAACCCTTTCACTAAAAGGCAATACTGAGGTCTAGCAGAGAGGCCTTTCAAATAGATGGATAGAAAAAACGAATCATAGGATATCAGGCTGTAAGGGACCTCAAGGATCATCAGGTCCAACCCTGCTAATATAGTCTATCTGATATGTGTCCACAAGGCTGCTCTCTGGCCACGTGGATCCCAGTCTGAGCCATGCTGTTGGGTTCTGCGTTCCTTGGTTCAAGACCTTGCACTTCTCTACCAGTATTGAGAAACAAAGTCCAGCAAAGTAATTAGATGGAAGAAAAAGCCAGTGAGTTCTAAAGGGATACATGGAGATGGGTGCAATGGTGTCCTGATACAGAAAAAGGAAATCCAGGAAGTACCCGCAGCCCTCTGATCATGGGATGCTTTCCAATAGCTTCCACTACCAATGGAAGGAAGAAGAAAACACAAGTGGTTCAGCATAAAGGAAAAAGCAGTTTCATCTGCCTATGAGGAAGATGAAGGTGGACTTGGGGAAGGGAAAACTTCATCTACTTTTCTTTATCTTGGAAGGTTGCAGTGTTTTTGTGAATGTGATTCTTGAATTCCCTGTTTAATTGAAGTTTTGGAGAAGCAGAAAATGCTGTCACTTTCATACTGGCAAAATCTGGTGTGGCATTTAGGTTGTCTGGAGTTGAGGGTTTTTCATCCAAAAAATATATTTGGCAGCAATTCTTCCCTTCATTCTATGACTTGCTCATTTCACTTGTAGGTTTCTTCTCTACTACTCTCTGGTCATGGTTTGAGTGGACTAAGCTAATTTTAGGTACCAGTATGAAGACCTAAAGAGTGCTTAGGACCCCGAGGGATCCAAGAGGGGCAGAACACAGAGTGGTCATTAATCCCCTCTCATTTCCTGCCCATAATTTCTAAAAAAGTCAGGAGGACCAGAAACTTAAGCTCCCTTTTTCCTGCTCCTTTCTTCCCTAGTGCTTCACTGAGCTCTGAGGCTTTGGTGACTCCCTCACTTTACCATCAGCTCTCCACAGTCCTTTGTTGAGAATTCTCATCCATCAGGTGATGGAAGAGCCGTGGACTTCTCTCCTGAATCAGCCCTGTCACAGGGGCCCCTCAAGCACCTCTCCTCCCAGCACAGAGATCAGGTCTGGTAGATCTGTATATAGAAAATACAAAGAAACTCTCCCTACCTTCACCCCCTGCAGCACTCCCAGTTTATTTTAAAAGCTGTCAAAAGCCAATATCGTTGAAGCAGGATAATGGATGCTTCCCTATCCATGGAATGACAAGGAAAGAGGCATCAAGTCTCTTAGAGAGCTGGCAGTTCAGGAGGTCACCTGGATGCTGGAGAACCTCTGCTATGGAGAGAGGCTGAGAGAGTTGGGGTGCTTCAGCCTGGAGGAGACAAGGCTGCAGGGAGACCTTACAGCACCTTCCAGTGCCTGAAGGGGGTACAGAAAAGATGGGGAAGGATGTTTTTACAAGGGCATGGAGTGCCAGGACACTGGAAACAGCTTGAAACTCGCACAGGGGAAATTTAGGATATTAGGAAGAAATCCTAAAATGTGAGAGTGGTGAGACACTGACACACCTCGCCCAGGGAAGTCATGCATGCCCCATTGCTGGAAGGGTTCAAAGATAGAAGGGATGGGACTGACAGCAATGTCCTGTAGTGGGAGGTGTCCCTCCCTGCCTAGCAGAGGGGATGGAACTAGATGATCTTGAAGCTCCATTCCATTCCATTCCATTCCATTCCATTCCATTCCATTCCATTCCATTCCATTCCATTCTGTGATTCCATTCTAAGTCATTCCATGATTCCAGGAATCCAGGGATCCTTACTTCTGTGAGGTCAGCTGACAGCCGGGGCACTGGCACAGCTCTGCACACACCGTACCTGGTGGTGCTGTGCTGGTGGAGTTGGTGCTGCTGGTGCTGGCCTCACTGGTGGTGCCATTCCTGGTGCTGCCGCCGGGCGTTGTGCTGGTGGAGCCCTTTAGCAGTGGTGCTGGTGCTGGTGCTGGTGCCGGTGTTGGCTCAGCCCATCTGCAGCTTCTCGGGCCCGTTGCTCCTGGCCCGCTGGGGGCTCAGCTCCTGGGTTCAGCCCACCGAGTCGTGCCTGCCCCCGCTCCACGCTCCGGGGAGAGGCCAGGCCAGGCCAGGCGGTGCAGTGCCCGTTCCTGCCCGGCCATGAAGAGGATCTGGCGGTTCCTGCAGAGCAGGAGGGCGCAGCAGGGAGCCGTGGCCTCCAGGAGCAGCGGTGGCCAGGAGCTCCAGCCAGAGGGCTGCGCCTACAAGGAGGCATCAGGCAGAGAAAAAGCTCTGGGGCAGAGGTATGGCCAAAGAAACCTTCGACTCAGGCAGAGGCTTCCTTCTAGGCTTCTGCTCCAGCTTGCTCATGCCAAAGAAGAGGGCTCAGGGAAGCATCTCTAATGCAGGCTTCTCTTTGACAAGCTGACACCAAGCTGCTCACTCTCAGCTTCTGGGTCTGTGACATGCTGCCACTACCTCCCGTTCTCTGCTCACCTCCTCACTTTTCTCCATTTCTGCTCTTCAACTTTGAACAGGCAGGAAAGATCCCAGCCCAGATCCCCACGGCAGGCTCAGATTCATCATCGGCAAGACCACCTGAGACCGGGAACACAGCAGACACCAGGAAGTGTCAGTGCTCAAGCCTTTCGAAGAAGCTCTCCGAAAGGGCCGGCTGACATTGAGCACGTGTCTCAGGTGGAGAAAAGCAACAAGAGCTTGTCCCGGGAGCTGCGCAAAAGCCAGGGAAAAGTGAGATCCCTGGAAAAGGCAGTGGAGCGGCTGAGGGAGTGTCTGCGGGCGAAGAGCTTGGCTCTGCAGGTGGCAGAAAGAAAATTCCATCAGGCCCAGAGGCAGGCAGAGGAATGGCATGCTGCTCAGCTAGACAGCCATCAGGAGAGCAAAGATGCCCTGGAGAAGGCAGAGGGGCTGCAGGAGCAACTGGCCCAGCTCCAAAGGGAAAACCTGGCACTGCGCCAGCAGCTGAGAGACATGCAGAACAAGACCAGCCCAGCAGGAGGGGTGAGTGTTTTTAGTCTGGAGAAGAGGAGGCTCTGGGGAGACCTCATCACTCTCTACAACTCCCTGAAAGGAGGTTGCAGCCAGGTGGGCATCGGTCTCTTCTCTTCTCCCAGGCAGCTCTCAGTAAGACAAGAGGCCATTGGTCTTGAGCTCTGCCAGGGGAGGATGAGCTTAGATACTAGGAAGAACTTCTTGACAGAGAGGGTGATCAGGCATTGGAATGGGCTGTCCAGGGAGATGGAGAATTCCCCATCCCTGGACTTTTTGAAAAAGAGACTGGCCGTGGCACCAGACATGGTTACCAGTGCCATGGTCTGGGAACCAGCGTGGTAGTGGATCAAGGGTTGAACTTGAGGATCTCAGAGGTCCTGCCCAAGCCGGCTGATTCTGGGATTCTCTGATGCCTTTAGATGGGAGTGAAGGAAGATCCCTTGGCTTTGCCATGCACTGGGGAAGCTGATCTGGGTACAGGACAGCAGGCTGAGCTGCTTAAGGCAGGTTGCTTTTTCCCCACAGAGGGGTGGGTGTGCGGGCTCTGCGTGCAGCTGGAGGCAGCCGCAGGCCCAGAAATCTCTGGAGCTCCAAGCTACAAAGCAGGAGCTTGCCAGGGCTGCTGGTGGCTCTTCTGCAATGGCACTTCCCACTCCTCAGCTGGGTCCCAGCACCACAGCGTTGGTGGCTGTTTCATAGCAGCCTTCCTCTAGAAATTGCTGGCAGAGAGAGCAGGGCTTTGGAGAGGGGTGGGCACTGCCTTTTTCTTCTGGAGGCTGGAACTTGCCTCTTCTCCTTTAGGCACAGGCAGCTGCTCAAGCCACTAGAGAAGAGCTCAAGAGCACTGATGCCACTGATGAGGAGAGAAAAGTGCTGGAGCAGAGAATCCAAGCTCTGGAAGGGGAGCTGGAAAAAGCACAGAGAAGAGAGGAGGAGAGAACACTGCAGCTGGCACGTGCACATGAAGAAACTAAATTGATTGAAAACCAGTATTTGGAGGGACTAGAGATCAGAAAATGCCAAGCAGTTCAAATTAAAGTGCTGGAATTAGAGCTGGACAGAGCACGCAGCAGGCAGTCAAGTGGAGACTACGAGGCAACACGAATGAGAGCAGGCAGAAACGAGGTGACCCCAAACGTGGGTTTTTACCCACCAACTGCACTTTGAACCTTTTCATCGTGGCTTTTTGTTTCCTAGGAGAATCTCTTCCAGTGTTTGTTTTATAACGTTTCTTGTTGGTTGTTAAGTTTTTCCAGTTGAAGATTAAAAACTTTGTGAATAATGGAGGAAGTGATGCGGGAAGTGGCATTTATTACTGCAAGGTCTCTGTTTCACGTGCCCGGCGGGGCTTGGAAATGCACCCGCAGGCACCCACCCCGCGGAGCTGGGGAAGCCCAAAAGGCATCCCGAGGGGCCCTGGGCTGCTCAGAAAGGGGTTCTTAGGTGTCGGCAGATTCCTGGGCCACACACCAGCTGCCCTGGAGAGCACTGACATTCACAGAGAGGGCACGTTTGGGGCACCCCAAATGCAGAGCCACGGGCTGGGGGAGTATCAAAAGGCAGAGAGAGGTGTGCAGGGCATCCCCAAAAGGCTGACCAAGGGTTTGGGAGCACCCCAAAAGGTAGGTACACTGCCTTGTCTGGGGAGAACCTCTGCCTCCCTGACAAACAGAAGGCTGAGCGTGCACCAGAGAGCTTTGGGGTGCACAGAAAGGCACCCTGAGGGGTGCTGGGAGACCCAGTGGGCACAGCATCGTGCCCAGGCTGCACCAGAAAGCACACCAAGGGGTACGGGTGTCCCTGCCCAGCAGAGGGGATGGAACTAGATGATCTTGAAGGTCCATTCCATTCCATTCCATTCCATTCCATTCCATTCCATTCCATTCCATTCCATTCTGTGATTCCATTCTAAGTCGTTCCATGATTCCAGGAATCCAGGGATCCTTACTTCTGTGAGGTCAGCTGACAGCCGGGGCACTGGCACAGCTCTGCACACACTGTACCTGGTGGTGCTGTGCTGGTGGAGTTGGTGCTGCTGGTGCTGGCCTCACTGGTGGTGCCATTCCTGGTGCTGCCGCCGGGCGTTGTGCTGGTGGGTCCTTTAGCAGTGGTGCTGGTGCTGGTGCTGGTGCTGGTGCTGGTGCTGGTGCCGGTGTTGGCTCAGCCCATCTGCAGCTTCTCGGGCCCGTTGCTCCTGGCCCGCTGGGGGCTCAGCTCCTGGGTTCAGCCCACCGAGTCGTGCCTGCCCCCGCTCCACGCTCCGGGGAGAGGCCAGGCCAGGCCAGGCGGTGCAGTGCCCGTTCCTGCCCGGCCATGAAGAGGATCTGGCGGTTCCTGCAGAGCAGGAGGGCGCAGCAGGGAGCCGTGGCCTCCAGGAGCAGCGGTGGCCAGGAGCTCCAGCCAGAGGGCTGCGCCTACAAGGAGGCATCAGGCAGAGAAAAAGCTCTGGGGCAGAGGTATGGCCAAAGAAACCTTCGACTCAGGCAGAGGCTTCCTTCTAGGCTTCTGCTCCAGCTTGCTCATGCCAAAGAAGAGGGCTCAGGGAAGCATCTCTAATGCAGGCTTCTCTTTGACAAGCTGACACCAAGCTGCTCACTCTCAGCTTCTGGGTCTGTGAAATGCTGCCACTACCTCCCGTTCTCTGCTCACCTCCTCACTTTTCTCCATTTCTGCTCTTCAACTTTGAACAGGCAGGAAAGATCCCAGCCCAGATCCCCACGGCAGGCTCAGATTCATCATCGGCAAGACCACCTGAGACCGGGAACACAGCAGACACCAGAAAGTGTCAGTGCTCAAGCCTCTCGAAGAAGCTCTCCGAAAGGGCCGGCTGACATTGAGCACGTGTCTCAGGTGGAGAAAAGCAACAAGAGCTTGTCCCGGGAGCTGCGCAAAAGCCAGGGAAAAGTGAGATCCCTGGAAAAGGCGGTGGAGCGGCTGAGGGAGTGTCTGCGGGCGAAGAGCTTGGCTCTGCAGGTGGCAGAAAGAAAATGCCATCAGGCCCAGAGGCAGGCAGAGGAATGGCATGCTGCTCAGCTAGACAGCCATCAGGAGAGCAAAGATGCCCTGGAGAAGGCAGAGGGGCTGCAGGAGCAACTGGCCCAGCTCCAAAGGGAAAACCTGGCACTGTGCCAGCAGCTGGGAGACATGCAGAACAAGACCAGCCCAGTAGGAGGGGTGAGTGATTTTAGTCTGGAGAAGAGGAGGCTCTGGGGAGACCTCATCACTCTCTACAACTCCCTGAAAGGAGGTTGCAGCCAGGTGGGCATCGGTCTCTTCTCTTCTCCCAGGCAGCTCTCAGTAAGACAAGAGGCCATTGGTCTTGAGCTCTGCCAGGGGAGGATGAGCTTAGATACTAGGAAGAACTTCTTGACAGAGAGGGTGATCAGGCATTGGAATGGGCTGTCCAGGGAGGTGGAGGATTCTCCATCCCTGGACTTTTTGAAAAAGAGACTGGCCGTGGCACCAGACATGGTTACCAGTGCCATGGTCTGGGAACCAGCGTGGTAGTGGATCAAGGGTTGGACTTGAGGATCTCAGAGGTCCTGCCCAAGCCGGCTGATTCTGGGATTCTCTGATGCCTTTAGATGGGAGTGAAGGAAGATCCCTTGGCTTTGCCATGCACTGGGGAAGCTGATCTGGGTACAGGACAGCAGGCTGAGCTGCTTAAGGCAGGTTGCTTTTTCCCCACATAGGGGTGGGTGTGTGGGCTCTGCGTGCAGCTGGAGGCAGCCGCAGGCCCAGAAATCTCTGGAGCTCCAAGCTACAAAGCAGGAGCTTGCCAGGGCTGCTGGTGGCTCTTCTGCAATGGCACTTCCCACTCCTCAGCTGGGTCCCAGCACCACAGCGTTGGTGGCTGTTTCATAGCAGCCTTCCTCTAGAAATTGGTGGCAGAGAGAGCAGGGCTTTGGAGAGGGGTGGGCACTGCCTTTTTCTTTGGAGGCTGGAACTTGCCTCTTCTCCTTTAGGCACAGGCAGCTGCTCAAGCCACAGGAGAAGAGCTCAACAGCACTGATGCCACTGATGAGGAGAGAAAAGTGCTGGAGCAGAGAATCCAAGCTCTGGAAGGGGAGCTGGAAAAAGCACAGAGAAGAGAGGAGGACAAAACACTGCAGCTGGCACGTGCACATGAAGAAACTAAATTGATTGAAAACCAGTATTTGGAGGGACTAGAGATCAGAAAATGCCAAGCAGTTCAAATTAAAGTGCTGGAATTAGAGCTGGACAGAGCACGCA
>JAAWXA010000742.1:0-13091 GCA_038090715.1 Florisuga fusca | reverse complement strand
AAAACTGCCAGGGTTTCAATGACTTGATTTTTAATAATTTATTCTTCTCAACTGCAGCAGGAGGGAGGTACTTAGCTCTAAATAAATAAAATTAAGCAATTCATTTACAAATGCCTCATTATTAACCAAATTATAACAAAACCTGGAGGTCTTTTCCCTTCTTTTTCATTTGTTGAAGTTATAACACAAGGAAGATCCAAGAACACCTGAGTGGTTTCAAGAAAGGCAAACTGCATGTGGATCATTCACCTTACCCATTGTGTGCTTCTAGAGGTTATCTCTGTTCAGTTCTAATCGCAGAACTCAGCAGTACAAAATGTTCATATGGGTTAATTACTTCAAAATTCATCGAAATCTGGTTTCCATGTCTCTCCTACCCACAGTCCAGAAACTACTAAATGTGATAGTACTTGGAGTATTGTAAAAAAAAAAGATAATTTCTGTTGGTTATGACATTGGAAAAGGTAGGCAGAAACTCATTGTTTACTAGCTTTTGTAGCCCTGGAAAAAAACAAATGTAGACTGGTCTTTTAGTTGCTCACTCATGATCGTTCACAATTTTTTTTTTAGGATCATAAAGTTAGAGAATAGTTTGGGACAGAAAGGACTTCAGGTTTCAAGTGATATTTTCTGCTCAAAGTAGGGGCAGCTGTGAGATACTTTCAGGCTGCTCAGGACTTAATCTGGTTGGGTCTTGAAACCTTCAAGGCTGGTGACTTCACAAACTGTCTGGGGAAGGATCACATACTTCATGTGATCCTTTAATAATAGGTCTCAGTAGATCTAAGTAGATACTCTAACTCCTATAGTATGTAATCCTGTTTCTATAGAAATATATTTTAGCTAAAGTTAGCACAATCCAAAGGACTATAGGCCCTGGAATCTTAACATTTGTATGTTTATTCCTCCTCTAGTTACCGCATGCCTAAAAACATTAGTTTTCCTCTTTCTTTCTCATTTTTCCACCCCTCCACCACCACCACTACCCGTCTCCAAACCCACACCTTCTCTTAGAATTCTATAGGCAATTAAGTGTTGAAAGTGTGGAGGGAAAAGTAAGGAAATTACAGCCTCTAGGAATCAGGTGCCATCTGAAAATACAACAGATGAGAAATGTGTCAAAGAAGGAGGTATTTGATTCTGCAAAACCTCTGACTCTTCTTTTTGAAGAAACAACTAGAAAAGAGACAACTAAAAATAGAGACAACACTTCACACCTTTTTTTTTTTTAAATGTGTCCCATGTTGTTGAGGATCTTCAAGTGAGAGTAAAAGAACTTCTTTAATCTTCAATAGCTTCAATATGGAGGCCACCAGGTGCCCACCAAGCCCTCAATCCCTCTGCTTCCTCAGCAGGATAGGGAAGAAGAGTATGATGAAAAGCTCATGTGTCAGGAAGCAGGGAAATCACTTAGTAATTACTATCAGAGGCAAAACTAACTCAACTTGGGGAATTAATATGAAACAATAAGACAATAAGGATTAGGACCAAATCTAAAAAACACCTTTTCCCCATCCTTTTCTTCTTCCCTTTAGCTTCATACTTAACTCCTCCACCTCCCTCCCTCATGCTGCACAGAGGGAGAGGGAAGGGGAGTTGTGGTCAGTTCATAAGGCAGTGTCTCTACCACTCCCTACTCCTCATGTCCTTCCCCTGCTCCAGTGTGGGGTCCCGCCCATGGGACATAATCCTTCATGACACTCTCCAACATGGGTCTTTTTCATGGGTTTCAGTCCTTTCAGGAACTGCTACCATTGCTTACTATCCACACAGAGCCTAAACTTACTAAAGACATGTAAAGATACCCTAGCAAGTATTTATACTAGTTTGAAGTTGGACATGGTGACCTTAGAGGTCTTTTCCAACCATGATGTCGCTGTGAATTAAAGGTGGAGGAAGCTTGTCTAGGTGAGCACAACCCAGATCACTTTAGTACCATCTATAATTAATTATTTTGACTGATACTGTGTTTGTGGATAAAATAAACAGATGATGTTTTCTAAAAGAGAAGATCAACATGCCAGGAGAAAAACAACAGAAAGTGAAAAAGGTGCCAAACAAACAATACCAAGAACATTAAAAGAGTATTAATTCCTAAGGAAAGAACATCAGTCTTCACTGTTCTGACTAAACTATGGTCAGTACCCAGAAGAGCAGCACTAAAACTAGATCAGTTTCTTTTTTTTTTCCTTAGCCATATTTTTAAACATTGAGCAGTGCCATCTGTTACAAGAAAGTCCATTACAGTCTCAGCTCATGATAGGAAAAGGAGGAAGATACATCTTGCACAGTAAAGTACTTTCACATTGGGCTTCACTAGAAAGGTGCTCCAGTTTGTCCAGCTTCAAAATAGTAGATTTCCTAATGTTGATATCTTGCATACACAAGCATCTATAGTTACAAAAACATAACACTTTAAAATAAAAGGTTGCTTATACCACCTCAGATTTCTCCAGATGAAGACTGCTTATGCTTATTTCTCTTCTGTGGGATCTCTGTGGCTGAGGCTAAAATTTTGTAGACATACTTCAAAACTGATAAATTTAATTATATTTTTCCAGTTTTTAATTACTCCTGGTACTGAAGGAATCTTCCCCTTCTCTCTGTGAATTATGATATATTGTTTATTACTGAATTTTTTTTTCTCTACATGATTGGCATGCTAGATAGACCTACTTGGGAACAATTAATTTTTTTTTTTTTTCCTTAAAGATAATAATCCTGGGGCAAGCATAAAGAATATCAACCTAGAGAATTAAATTATTGGAAAAAATTTAAGCAACTGACAGTGAAACCTCTTATTGCTAAATACCATCTAGGCCTCATAGGCAGAATGTGATAAACATGAATCCTTCAGGATACACAAAGCAAGGCTGAGAGACAAATTGACAAAATGACTTTGATAAAGAGTAAGTAAAAAAACAGATAAAGAATGAGTCAAGCTAAAAGAATTTTATACCACCTTCCTGAGTACCTTCAAATCAGAAGTATAAAATATTTTAAGGAAAACACAGTAATCCTCTGCAAAGTGATCTGAAAGAAAAAAAACTGTAGAGAAAAGTAATTATATGCATATAGGTGATGAAAGATAATAAGGATTTAAGATGATTTGTGGATTTAAGCACTTAAATGAATTTTAGGATTAGTTTAAAGAAAGTATGGGGAGATGACATAAAAATACCAGTTACACAAAATAATTTCAGTACTAAATAGTCTCTTTCTGAATTTAATGATATTTTTAATTGACTTAAAAAAAAAGCAAGATTAAATTCTCAGTGGAAAATTTAATAAGATCACTGCTTTTACTACAAAGTTATAAAGCATCTGACATCCAGATATTTGTAGAGCTGAAGCCCCATTGGATTTGCCTGGCTGCTTTTATTGGTTTTGTGGTAGTAGGACATATGATTACAAAGTTTATGTGGGAAGAGTAGGTGGCACAGTGGATGAAATCCAGCGCAGTGGAAGAAAATTGAGCATGTTACAGTTTTTTTTCCCTAGTTCAAACAAACCCTCTTGACTCCATATCATCCGCCTTCTATGTTGATCGTCCCAGCCTGGAGGTCAGAGATTTCTCCAAGCTTAGAGCCTGTGTTATTTCTCTGGCAAACTTTCTCTTCCTGATACTGTATCTTTTCTCTCTTCTCCATTAATAGTCAGTGAGAGGCCCTTTCTTCTGCAAAGCATTAATTATCTGATTGTAAGGCAGACATTGCTGTTATTCATTAAAAGACAGATTTGAAAATTGATGTGTGAAGGAATTGCCACCTCTCTGTGTAAGGGTATTCTATTTAAATTAAAAGAGGGCTTTCAAATTTGCTTTAGTGATAGGCAGAATAATTTTACCAGTGTGTCTATAGACTGAGCTTAGAGGTAAAAGCAGGTAACTGTACACACATTTAAAATGTAATGTGTAGTCTAAAGTGTAAAAAGTGAATTCCTAATCTCAAATACAACTTATACATCTGAAACTATTCCTAAAATCATGCCAGTAGAGGTTTGTTTTTTTTTTTGTTGTTTTTTTTTGTTTTGTTTTTTTTTTCTTATTTGTTTTTGGGTTTGTTTTTTTTTTTTTTCAGTAAAGCAGATTGAATTCATATATTTAAACCCCTGTAGACCTTATGGCTCATAAACATCTGTTTTATCAGTTGGCTAACGGTGAAAATATCAAATTCCTTCTATTCAGTACAGATTTACACGTGAAACACATTAAAGAATTCTATATTTTCAAAATGTCATTAAGGTTGGCAGAAATTAAACAAGTTCTGAGGAACAGCTATCTCAGAACCTTTAATGTTATCTCTCCACATTTTGAATAAAAGTACTGTGGTTTTTCTGTCCTCACTAATAAAATAGAGAAATATTTCTCTTGGCAGTCTCACACAATCATGCAACTTTTGTTTATTTAATCTCTAGTCTCTGCTCTTTTCTACAACTACTGAAGCAGATAGGTTTGCTGTGAAATAACACTCTTGCTCTTTCAAGTTATGTTTTATTATTCTAATGTTTGATTCTGCAGATCCTGAAGAATGTTCCTATCTTGCTTTTGAGGTCAATAGTGAGTTTGTCTGTATTTTAATGATTTAATTTATATGTAAATGAAAAGTTTGAATATAAGTATTCCTTCCTAGTGCTGATAAAGTTCACACACATAAGAAAAGGTAAAAGGGTGGACAGTTATCTTTGAGAGAAGACCATCTTCAAAACTAAAAAGTAAATGTCCTAAGAATTTGTATGTTAGTTTTTTTTTTTAGTTAAGAAAAATAATGTGAAAATAAGTTAGTAAACCAATTTATAAATATAGACACTATTAATTACTCCTTCTGACATCTTTAGAAACATTTCTTGTTCAAACTATTTGAAATTTGTTTGCAGTATGGCTTTAATTCCACAAATAAGAGCATTTTGGACTTCTGGTGAGCTATTCAAAGCACACAGAAAAGTGCTGAAGGGTACAGACTAAAGCTTACTGAGAGTTTTAAAGGCTTACTTTTGTAATTATAAACTGGTAAATTTGGTACCTCTGTCTGAACTGCTTTGTGCTGTGAAATATTCAGTCACTGTGCCAAGATCAGATCCCACTATGATTTGTCCCAAAAAAACACAGAATTTGGAATAAGGTAGAATTTGAAAAACCATCATTATCAAAACCATATAGATAATGTGGTCAGTCTGATGAAAAACATTAATGAGACAGTGTGAAAACAACCAAAAATGCATGGACACTGCAACCTTTTATTATTATACTGATAAAAGTTAATACACTGCTGTGTAAATATTAAAGAAGAAGCAAAGCAGCTGAGGAAATTTTGTCATAGATAACTATAGCTAGAAGGGATTTTTTGCCCTTTGAATATCTGATCTTACCAGATGACTCAATACTGATTAAAATACATTCTTTTGATTAATCCTTTTCCTATCTGAAACAGTTTTTCCTGGAGGCTTCAGCCGCATTAGAATCTTCTTGGGAAATCAGTTTTGTGGTACTGGTTAGAGTGACATTATAATCTGCACAGTGACTGTCACCTTCTTCATCAACAGATCACTGCTTCAGCTCTTATCTGCTTAGTGACAAGAATGAATTTTGGAAAATTTTCTTTGCCTCGCTGTGCTAACAGACTTTATGTGTGCTGGATTTGTTTTTTGTCTTCCGATGTCAATCAGCTGAATCATTTCCTCTGTTTTAGCTCCAAAAACAAGCTGCAATTGATTACATCTGTGCAACCCCAGCTACATCAATTACTAGGTTTGTAGGTGGACTCTGAGAAGATTCTTAAAAATTCACTTTTAGAAAAGGGAAATCTGAGACTGAGTGTAGACTATGAGAGAATGTATTAGGCTGCACGTTGAATTCTGTGTTCAGTTTTACCCCCACCAGCACTACAAGAAGGACATTGAGTTGCTGAAGCCTGTCCAGAGAAGAACAACAAAGCTGATAAAAGGTGTAGAACACAAATCTTATGAGAAGCAACTGAGGAAATTGTGGTTGTTTAGTCTAAAAAAGAGGAGGATGAGGGGAGACATTCTCTCTACAACTTCCTGGAAGGGTTGGCCTCTTCTCTCAAGTAACAAGCTTGATGAGGGGAAATGGCCTCAATTTGTGCCAAGGCAGGTTTAGATTGGATATCTGGAAAAACTGCTTTACTGGAAAAAGTGGTCAAGCACTGGAACAGGCTGACCAGTGAACTGGTGGAGTCACCATCCTTGAGGGGGTTTAAAAAATGTCTAGATGTGGCACTTCAGAACATGGTTTAGTTGGCATGCTAGTATTGGCTTGATGGTTGGACTAGTAGTAGTATTTTTGGGTTTTAATTTTTTTGCCTTTTTTAGCAAAAAGATACATAAGAATTACTGTGTGAAAGTTCTATAATCTATGTCATAAAAGAAGGCAGTTTGGAAGAAAAGATATTTGTTTTCACTTGATACTTTATAAATATAACATAATTTATAAATGGTAAGAACAGAAATGTATTTACCATTAGAAAAGTAATTTCTAACACCCCCATATGTGTTACCCAGTGCCACAGGTATAACCTAACTGACATAGGAGGTTGTAGAGATTTCCTCCTTTTTCATAGCTACATCTGCTTATAAGTGGGAAAATTTCTTCTCTTATAGAAAATATCAGCAGTAAAAATATGAAGCTTTGCAGGAATATGGATGCAATAAACAGGATGTATGTGTAAATTTTATAAAAAATAACAGTGTCGTGAAATTTGGGACATAAGATCTTAAACATATCTAGTCTCTTGTGTTAAAATTGAACTGAAGCACATTTTGTTTGATTGCTTTTAGTTATTTAATTCAAAGCCAGATGCTACATAAACAGTGATTATAGATCAGTTTTCATCCACTGCTTTTGCTGAATTACTCCTAATACTATTTATTGCAAACTCAGTAAGACACTGCAATTAATTTCAGGATTTTAATGTTTTGGGGGTTCTTCTTTCTTTTTCTGTTGGGTCTGCATTTTTGTGTGTGTTTGTGTTCCTTTCTTTTGTTTTCAAATTAAAACCCATCAAAAGGTGTAATTTTAATTTCATTTTTTATACTTTCCTACTGTGATCAATTTTTTACATTTTGTCTTCTTCAGCCTCAATTCCTTCTCTATCCAGCCTGTATTTGTGCAGGAGAATACTGTGACTCGTGTAGGACAGACCTTGCACTTGGCCTTTTTGAATTTCAGTTTTGTTCACTGGGGCAATAAGCATGACCAGATAGGCTCCAGAACCTAGGCAGAAGGAATTCAGCACAAGAAAAACATGGGTGTATTGGACCAGGTACAAAGGAAGGCCACAAACAAAAAAACCCAACCAACCAAATAAAGCTCAGAGGCATAGGGCACTTCTTTTATTTAGCCTGGACTTGAGAAGGGTATGGGATGAACCTATTGCAGCCTTTTAATGCATAAAGGGGGCCTGTAAGAAAGCTGAAGAGTAACTTTACAGAAGAGCCTGGAGCAATATAACAAGGGGTAGTGCTTTTAAACTAAAACAGGGTAGATTAGACTACATATAAAGAAGAAATTTTTTATAACGGTCATGAAACACTGGCACAAGTTTCCCAGAGATATTCCACCCCTGAAAATGTTGAGAGTCAGGTTTGATGAGGCTCTTAGAAACCTGGTGTAGTTGAAGATATTCCTGTTCACTGCAGTGGAGTTGGCCTAGGTGACCTTCAAAAGGCCCTTTGAACCCAAACNTGGTTTCCATGGCTCTCCTACCCACAGTCCAGAAACTACTAAATGTGACAGTACTTGGAGTATTGTAAAAAAAAGATAATTTCTGTTGGTTATGACATTGGAAAAGGTAGGCAGAAACTCACTGTTTACTAGCTTTTGTAGCCCTGGAAAAAAACAAATGTTGGGTCTGCATTTTTGTGTGTGTTTGTGTTCCTTTGTTTTGTTTTCAAATTAAAACCCATCAAAAGGTGTAATTTTAATTTCATTTTTTATACTTTCCTACTGTGATCAATTTTTTACATTTTGTCTTCTTCAGCAGTGTTTTTCTTTCCTTCTCTGCTTCTAAAATCTAGTCTTTGGCAAAAAAAACAAACCAAACCAAAACCCAAACCCATTCTAGAAATATTCATAGAATAGTTTGGGTCAGAAGGAATGTTTAGTATCATCTGGTTTCAACTCCTCTGTATGGGCAGGAACTCCCCCCACTAGGTCAAATTACTCAAAGCCCCATCCAACTTCACCTGGAACACTTCCAAGGAGGGAGCCTTGTAAAAAGTCCCTCTCTAGCTTTCTTNACAGAAATGTATTTACCATTAGAAAAGTAATTTCTAACACCCCCATATGTGTTACCCAGTGCCACAGGTATAACCTAACTGACATAACAAGAGGGAGGTTGTAGAGATTTCCTCCTTTTTCATAGCTACATCTGCTTATAAGTGGGAAAATTTCTTCTCTTATAGAAAATATCAGCAGTAAAAATATGAAGCTTTGCAGGAATATGGATGCAATAAACAGGATGTATGTGTAAATTTTATAAAAAATAACAGTGTCGTGAAATTTGGGACATAAGATCTTAAACATATCTAGTCTCTTGTGTTAAAATTGAACTGAAGCACATTTTGTTTGATTGCTTTTAGTTATTTAATTCAAAGCCAGATGCTACATAAACAGTGATTATAGATCAGTTTTCATCCACTGCTTTTGCTGAATTACTCCTAATACTATTTATTGCAAACTCAGTAAGACACTGCAATTAATTTCAGGATTTTAATGTTTTGGGGGTTCTTCTTTCTTTTTCTGTTGGGTCTGCATTTTTGTGTGTGTTTGTGTTCCTTTCTTTTGTTTTCAAATTAAAACCCATCAAAAGGTGTAATTTTAATTTCATTTTTTATACTTTCCTACTGTGATCAATTTTTTACATTTTGTCTTCTTCAGCAGTGTTTTTCTTTCCTTCTCTGCTTCTAAAATTTAGTCTTTGGCAAAAAAACCAAACCAAACCAAAACCCAAACCCATTCTAGAAATAATCATAGAATAGTTTGGGTCAGAAGGAATGTTTAGTGTCATCTGGTTCCAACTCCTCTGTATGGGCAGGAACTCCCCCCACTAGGTCAGATTACTCAAAGCCCCATCCAACTTCACCTGGAACACTTCCAAGGAGGGAGCCTTGTAAAAAGTCCCTCTCTAGCTTTCTTGTAGGTTCCCTTCAGGTACTGGACATACAATATAAGGTCTTCTCAGAGCTTCTTTAACAACCCCAACTCTCTAGTAGAGGTGTTCCAATCCCCTGATCATCCTCGTAGACTCCTCTGGACTCACTCCAACAGCTTCATGTTCTTTGTGTTAAACCTTCAGAACCAGACACAAGACTCCAGGTGGGGTCTCACAAGAGCAGGAGAATCACCTTCATCTTGCTGGTCATGCTTCTTCTGATGCAGCCCAGGATACAGGTGGCTTTCTGGGATGCAAGCATGAATTGCTGACTCATGTTGACCTTCTCACTAACCAACACCCCCAAGTCCTTCTCAGAGTTGTTCTCAATTCCTTCTCTATCCAGCCTGTATTTGTGCAGGAGAATACTGTGACTCGTGTAGGACAGACTTTGCACTTGGCCTTTTTGAATTTCAGTTTTGTTCACTGGGACAATAAGCATGACCAGATAGGCTCCAGAACCTAGGCAGAAGGAATTCAGCACAAGAAAAACATGGGTCTATTGGACCAGGTGCAAAGGAAGGCCACAAACAAATAAAAAAACCCAACCAACCAAATAAAGCTCAGAGGCACAGGGCACTTCTGTTATTTAGCCTGGACTTGAGAAGGGTATGGGATGAACCTATTGCAGCCTTTTAATGCATAAAGGGGTCCTGTAAGAAAGCTGAAGAGTAACTTTACAGAAGGGCCTGGAGCAATATAACAAGGGGTAGTGCTTTTAAACTAAAACAGGGTAGATTAGACTACATATAAAGAAGAAATTTTTTATAAAGGTCATAAAACACTGGCACAAGTTTCCCAGAGATATTCCACCCCTGAAAATGTTGAGGGTCAGGTTTGATGAGGCTCTTAGAAACCTGGTGTAGTTGAAGGTATCCCTGTCCACTGCAGTGGAGTTGGCCTAGGTGACCTTCAAAAGGCCCTTTGAACCCAAACCATTCAATGATTCTATGTATTCCCAGGTTCAGGAATCTGGAGAATTTGTCAGTCACCCAGAACATCCTTCAATATGTAAGGTTCCCTCTAGCACAGTTGTATGAATTGGAGGACAGTTTACATTGAGGTCTCTCATAGAGTCAGAATAATGAAAAATTCAGGAATACCAAATGAGCATGAAAAGAATGTAGGCTTTTGCTTGGGTTCATAAACATGACAAATATCAACTAGAAATAAATTATATAATTTTTTTCTTCAGTTACATTGCTTTTGAGAAGTCTGTGTTACCTGACTCACACTCAGTAGCTGTTGCACACCACTTATGACTAGAAAAAAGGGAACTTGCAAGAGAAAAGGATTTTCAAATTTGGTTTTTATTTTTGGTCATTGCTGTGTGGTTTTTATTGCAGGCTGTCAAGAGTGTAAGAGGTCTGCTCTAAGACTGCCAATTCCAGTGCTGAGAATGACTTAGAGTAGCCTTTTGTTTCTAGGATAAAAGTGCAGTACCTAAACGAAAGGTTTTAAATTCTCTGGATCTCTGATTCAAAGTCAATTCCTTTTTTGTTTTTGTTGTTGTTGATCAAAATAACATTCCATTCAAATTCAAGTTATAATTTATGAAATATTTTAAAGCATCTTCAAGAATCATCTGTAAATATCCATATAGAAAGGGAGGAAGAGGAAAGCAAAACACAAAGATATTCAATAATGTCAGGGGAGTGATCTAGAAATAACTTGAAGATTGAGCTCCATTTTCAGTTTGAAGCTTGTCTGTATGCATTGCCTCCACCAAGGAAAGGAAATGGACCTGGGAGATACTGAGTAGAATGTTAACACTGGGTCCAGTGTTTGGTGGGGACCGGAAACAGACTCCAACAACCACCACTCTTATCTGAATAGAACATAAATTACAATAAAAACCTCATCACGGAATCTTTCATACTAATGAGATCCTATCTACCTGCTAATTTTCTGCTATAAGGCTGCTGGAGAGCAAGAAATGGCACACAAGACAACAGTGACAAGATGGATGAGAAAACATTCACATTAAAAACCATGTCAACATATGACAGGCTTGCTACAGATGAAAACCTGTCATCCAAGGACAATATGGGACCTGCACTGATTTTAGGGAAACAGAATCTGATACAGCCAATATGTTCTCCAGGACAGAAGTCAGAATCAGATAAATGTTAATTTGAATTTTTTGTTTAATTAGCAGTAGTTGGTAGAATAAATTTTGCTTTTCTTCCACTGTAACACTGCTTGTTTCCAAATCTGATGCAAACCACAGAGGCAAATTTGGGGATTGTTGCAAATTTACGTCTGAGATGCAGTAAACAGCAAGACCTTTGCAGTCAAAGTGATAATGTAGATAGAATGGATCTTCTTGGTATGATCTAATTTGAAAAAATTGTATCTAAGACACATTTGTTCTTACAATTGAAGCCACATCTTTATGTGTCTAAGAGGACACGTTCTTTGCTACCCTCTTTGAAACGGAGACAATATATTCTTAGTTATTCTTATATTGAAATTGGGTGAAACAGGTGAGGACAAGATAATTGCATATAAATGTAAAGGTCTAAGAAATGACGACTCATGCCCTCCATTTTCAAAAAACTGTATATATATATATGTATGAGAACAGGCACCAAATAAATGTCGCGGTTGTATCTGATAATATCCTAAATTGAAGCAAGAAGTACTGAACTTATAAATGTATATGATATCTTGAATGAGGATTCTGATTTCTATCCCTTAGTGAATTATAAAAAAGCAAACTAATAATGATTATCCCATTTGTAAGGATTGTTGTACACCTATGATCATCTCCTGATTCCCCTTGACAGTGCCTTTTCAATGCACTAACTGATACAGACTTGTGTGTTTGCAAAAGGACCATTTTTATTATAGGAAATACCAATGTTTCTTGGACACGAGGAAAGTAAAGTCAAACTATTATTTCCTGATTTTCTGGTAATACATTTAAATCCAGCCTAGACTAATACAATCAAGTTTAATTTCAGTAGATATTTTCTGCTGTTACAGTTTGGATTCAATTAAGCTAAGACTGTTGTTTTTCGGATGCCAGTCCTTGGACCTGAATTGCAGAAGCTGCTTTTGCCATAGGCAGTATTCCTATTCAATTATTTATTTTATTTTTTTTTTTTTTTTTCCTTTTTTTTTTTTTTTTTTTTTTCCCTAAATGGAAGTATTAAGAGTTCAGAATTAAAAGGTCAGAGGAGACACAGATACATTTACTCTTTTTCCTTGGCCAATATACCCTACAAAGATATTCAGTTCTAACAGCCAGGTATTACATCATTGCTTGTCTATAGGTTATCTGGAGAGCTATGGAAGGAAAAGTACTGCTTCATTCTTTCCTGTCAGTATCCCTGAAAAGTAAGCTGCAACACCAATAATAAACATGTTTTCTAAAGCAGATTTATGTAATCTATGCAGCTTGTTTCCGTGTGCCCAAGACTATATAAATTACTCATCAGAACACGTGTCTCTCCCTTGACTGGAAAGGGACTCTGTATTAGATATCTATATTTTTAAGGAAAGATGAATAAGGTAAGATGAATTCTATTTCATCATAATATAATAATTTAGATAAAATCTGTATGGCAAAATGATTTTTAGAAATCGAAACAGAGCCCAAAATATCCTGTCCTGAAGGACACTGTGCTGAAATTAATAATTAAAATTAGTTGCAGGCTCCTTCTGTGAAGCCTAATAATTACTTCAAAGATACTGTTCACTCTTTTACAAAGTCTTCCTATCCTCAGGAAAGTATATAAAATGAATAAGCAATTTTGTGACTAGTATCCAAATCTGAATATAAAGCAATGGAGTTTTTCCTTAGTACAGCTTATATTCATTTAGACAAAGATGCAGAGGAGCGTTGAAAAATTTTAAATGCTGCCGTAGCATTGTGTTAACTTTGAGTAATAGTCCATCAGTGAGAAAAGAAAATCT
>JAAWXA010000741.1:0-19657 GCA_038090715.1 Florisuga fusca | reverse complement strand
TCTTTTTAGTCTTTGATAAATAAATGTGAACTCAGACTATTTTTGATATATTTTTGATATATTATAAATTTGAAATGCAGAGAGAACATGGCCAAAAAGTTTTGATGTCAAAATTAATGAAGGAAATCATGCTTCATAGTTGCTGTGTCATCACATTGCTTTTGTTTTGTTATAATTGTTCTATAAAAGAGTTTCATGTGAAACTTGTTTTGAAGCAAAAATATATCTCCCCAAAAGAAATCAACACAAAAGGCTTTGTTTCTTTGTTTTTCATTCCAGTCAGCCATAACAATGCTGGTTATTGTTGTAACAAATTTTGTTTTCCATGCAAAGTTTATGGATTCATGAACATAGCTCTGCATTTTACTTTTAAAATTAGGTAAGTCTGAAAAGTAAGACCACATAATGATAAATAGCAACACTATAAATATTTGTAAAATATTTATTTTTCCTTAGCTGTTAAACAAACAAACAAAGTATTAGGAACACAATGAAAGTTTTTGATTTTGATGCATTTATGATGACATTTTAATAAATTGCATTCTGTGTATCACTCAGATCAGATGTGCATGTAAAATATTTATGCCTGAAACGTGCACAGAAGAAAAATCTATAATCTATAATCTATGTGGTCTTTACATGTATTTCTGTGAGCAATAAGTGCAGTCAGAGCACGTGGAGAGCAAAGGTGTGTGGTACCAAGTGTATAGAGCAGTCTGTACAATAAATGTAGTCTATATAGTCATAAACAACTTTATAATTGAACAGTTCATAAGCTCTGCTGCTGAATAGGCATATTTCCTGTATCTTCTAACCAGTTTGTACTGAGAAAAACAAGGAACTGAATAAGAGTGCTTTAAATAAAACATCACTTTTTTGCTAAATAATAACATTTTTCTCTAAGCAAGGAATAAATATATATGCTTAAAAGCAGTATTACGATCTGGATGGTATATGTTGGTTTGCAACATTCCACCAGCAAAAGGGAGCTGTGATGCATTTCTATCCACATTTTCCTTCCACTCCTATGCAATGACATTGAGGTATTCCTTCATGAACAATGTAGGCTTTTTTAGAAGTAGAATTAAGAATACATACCCATATAATAAAGGCAGTTTTTGTAACAGGATAAGAAAGCATGACAGATGTTGTCAGTCAATATGCAAAAACTGACTTTGGGATCTCTACAGCTAAATTCGTGCAGGACTACAGCTGGATCTGTAACACCATGGCCCTACAGTTTATGAGACAGCAGCAAACCATAGATTTGGTGGATTAGGAATCAGGAAGATAAGAAACATCAACCACATAGACCAGAACTGGGAGATAGGGGCATTGTGATTCACAGGCATATGGAACTTTCAAGGCAAAAAAAGCAGTGCTGTGGACACAGTCCCAAAGCTGAGAAACAGAGATAGGCACAGAATTTCTACTAAATTTCCATTTGTGTATGTAGTAATGTAATGCTGAGGCACTTGGGCTGCAGGACTTGTTGGCTGCAAGACCTCTGCAAGCAGTATTTAACCTGTTAAATATTCTGGACTCACTTCCAGAAAAATACTGAGACTGACTGAATGTGCAGAGAGCCTGGAGACATTACACAGTCTTTGCCTCTAATTAGGGGGGGAAATGAAGTGGTGATTATGTTTTAATCAACCATTGTTTTGTGTAACAAAATACTTTTTTAGGTTTGCATTAGGATGACAAGCCTTAGGATGAAGATGTTTGAGAACATTTCAGGTTAAAGAGATGAAAACTAATTTAATCAATTCAGCTTTGCATTTTGTTCCTTAAGCAGAATGTAAGTATGGGTTGTATGCTTTAATCCTTGTGTTTGAGATAATATATGCTATATGAGTTCAGTTTATTTAGAACTAACAGTATTTCTGTGTAGGTCTGTATCAAAGACAAACTGTGTGATAATCACAAAGTAGTAGAACTGCATTTGTTGGCATTCTTATAATAATTACTGTAAGTTTAGAAGGATACGAGCACCAATCCATAAACCTATTTATATGCTAGGCTCTTACTCAAGTCATAAATCATAAATCAGTCTATGCCTTGGTATAGTAAAATTCAAAGATGTTATGGCTGATTCATAACAAAATCATGCAGTCTAGTTTACATTCCTGTTATCAAGGTTAAATATGTGTCAGGACTTCTCAAAAATTATTTTGAAAAAAATTATTTCTTATAATTTGCCTATTATTGCAATATTTAGCCAAAGGGAGGAATAGCAGAACACTGTTAGTTCAGTTTTGCCTATTTAATAAGGTTCTTAACCTGAAAACTAATATTATTGTTTTTTTCTGCTTCCTAAATGAAAGAAAACCTTTTTTTTTAGTAAATGCACAAATTAAAGTTAAATGTAAACATGCAGTGAAAAGCAATATCTTGCAGTGTGTGCTGAAATTGCAAATTAAGCTGGAATTAAACATTAATTTAGTCACTGGAGTAAACATTGGAGATGTACAAGTGAATATGCTGTCTTTACTAATAAATTGCCACTAATATTTCTCAGATGTTTTTGTTTTATGCCTTATTAAAATTCTGGACCCTGATACAATTAAAAGAACAGAATATTGTTTAGTGGGAAGAAAACTGTGTGCCTCAGGCTGGTAGGGATACATAAATAGATATTAAACTGGCAAGAACTAGGATCGGGAAAAGAGCAAAATATTTTTACTGATTTGTGAACTGGTAATATCACAAAGTCTGTATTTAGTACCCTACTTTTTCAGAGGTCTTTCAAAAAGTTATTTCAGACTAATGATGTCTCTGTGGGTTTTATGTAAGGCTGTGAGCACTGAGAATACCTGACTGCAAATCCTCACTTAGATTTTTCACTGTAACCAATGTAACTGACCAACCTTTGAAGATCAGGCTTTAAGAAAGCAAACTTTAATGCCCCTCAGGACATTTCTGCAAAAAGGGGTACTAAAAGTAGAATTCAGTACTCTACAGCAGACACACACATGCACAGATACTTATGCACACAGATTCATACTGCAGAACACATATTCCAGCAAATATTAATTTTTCTGTTAGTTTCAATACACACTTTTTTTCTGAAGGTTGCTGAAATGTACTGTTATTGGGTTTTATTCCAGATCTGAGTTTGGTAATATAATAATTAATATAAAATATATAAATATATAATTGATAAACATATAATTATATAATTTATAATTAATATAAATATGTTAATATAAAATATATACATATTCTTATGTGGTGCTTCTTCATTCCATGAAGTCCCTGGTAAAAGAAATACAATCATATATACAAACTCCAGTGAATTAATCTAAATAACTCCACTATCTAGGTCTTAATCCATTCTGCTTGTTAAATTCATATTCTTTTCTATTGTTTAAGTTTCCATTTTTTTCTCTTCTTCTCAAAGCCTTTTAGAAAACTCTCCAGTAGTAATTTTATCTGGCTTCCTAGTCATACGCACAATCTGTTTACCATATATACCAAGGACAAATAATTACAGGAGAGCCTTAGGGAATTAATGACCCTTTATAAAAGCGTATTTGCTTTGGATGAAAATCTGTACAAAATAAGTTCATGGCTGAACGCACAGACAGTATTTTTGTTTGTCCGAGCTCTAGTGCAGACAATGGGAAAACCTCACATGAATTTTAAAGCTAACCATACATTCATATATTACAGAATCTCCTGAGAACTCAGTTTGTTTCAAAGTAGTTCTGTCCTAACTGTTCCTGTTCCCTCAGCCTATATAGGCTTAGAAGAGGCTTTTCCAAGACAGCTTAAAGATGTGACAAAAGAAGCTACCTGAGCCTGTGAAATACTGCTAGTGAAACTCAGTTCTTCAGTTCTTCTTCAGAGACATCTGATCAGATGCTCTGTTGCTTGCACTTTCTCACTCAGAGTAGGTCTTTCTTAATAGCACCCTTCTAACAACTTCATTTTGGGATTTTTTTTTTTTTTTTTTTTTTTTTTTTTTTTTTTAAGGCATTGTATATTGAAAGAGAAGAAAAATTAAACCAAAACAAAATAAAGCAAAACCAAGCCAAGCAAATCAGAAAAAAAAATAAATTAAAGTAATCTTTATTAACGTGAACTAATTTATGTCAATATATAGTAACTCGGAACTAGAATTGAACTTCAGCTGGATCACAGACTTTCTGGTTTTGTAGGTAGTTCTTTCCATACATTTTCAAGTTCATTTTACAAATTTAAAGTTTAAAGCAAAAGATTTGTGTTTGCTTTCTTCTCCCTTACCAGTGTGTTCAACTACAGTTGTCTCAGACTGGCTGCTCACTGTTGAATAACTCCAGGTTTTATTGTTCAGAGTGGGGATCCTTTAAAAATGTGTGAGGTAGTGCACAACTAGTAAAATCAAGAATAAGTATGAAAAAAAAAATCTTAAAACTGAATTTAGAAGAATGTCATATACAGGTCTGGTAGACACAATGACCTGTGGATTGACAGATTGCAGTACCAGATGTGGAGCTGAACATAAATGGTGGCCTCCACAATTGAGTTTTCTTGTTTCAGTGCCAGTTGGTTCCTTTCTCTGACCAAAACAACAAATGTGTGCAGCCTGCAAGTTAGAAGCAAGGGAGCTGCTATCGTTCAGCAGCAGCATTCATAAGAGCTCTGAAGCTGGAAATCAGACTGATTTATGTTTCAAGTTAGATGTGCCTGTCAGAGTAAATGTGTTTTAAAATACTTATCAGGGAAGATGAGAAACTTGTCCAGAAGACAGGGAATTCCTCCTTAAAATATGTACTTCTCATGTTTTTATTTGATATCAAGTTGGAACCTTTCACGACTTTGTTTTATCTGTTTCTTTACTGACTTCATAGGCCTGGTTTGGTATCTATAATTTCTTTGTCATCTTCCCTCTTGGGAACTGGTGTCATTTGCACATTGTATCATTGGGTCTTGCATGAGAATATTCCATCTAGACACATTCAAAATTAACAGGTTTGCTTTGCAGCTCACTGATTTTTTTTTTAAATCCCTGCTTATTTTGTCTTTAAATATTTTAATTTCATATGCAAGGGATGGAGGAAGGAAGAAAGGGGATGGGAAGGGGAAGGAGAAAAGTAGAGGGAGGTAGGGAGGGAGAAAGGAGAAGAAGGAAGGAGAGGAAGGAGTGAGCTAGGTTTTATGAGAGTTAGGTGCCCAATTCACTTGAATGTTCAAGTTTGCCTTTTAATTTGTAATTAACAACTTTGAGATTTTTCATTTGTAAAGGATTTTTCCTAGTCCCAGTCCATTTGGTGACTGTTTTACCATCACATTTCTCTTTCTCTTGTCTCTAGGAGTTAGATTTAGTTTTCCACACAGATGTGTCTAGTGACATATGAAATGGCTGATAGGATCACACTTGGCCTCCAGATTCAGGTTCAGACAGGAATGTATCCATCAAAGCTCCTTTGTTATATCTGCCAACCCAAAGCTTGTATGACCTAACATGCCCCAGATTACAGCAGCTGCCCACAGAGGCAGCTAAATAAATTCACAACGCTGTCTCCTGTTGTATCCTTTCTCCCTTGTCTCTTCTCTCCAGTTGAGTCTGTCTTTAATGAAAGCACATTTTTGATATTAAGACGCATCACTATAAATCTTTACACATGAGCAAGGTGTGTGAGGCCCCATCATAGAAAATGGACCAATAGATCTTTTAAAGAAATTGAGCTGATCATCTGCTAAAGATATCTAGCTCTTGCAGCTTGATGTCCTGTATGTGTTTTGGAATTGTCTGTGACATCTATTTGCTATTTTTCCAACAATCACAAGTGCTTGTAATAGCAAGTAATACACAAGACCATTTCATTTTATTGCCAGATATATAAATGAGAATAACAAGGCACTGTGCTTTACCTGGATGATGATTGCTTTCTTGTTCCTGACCTCACCAGCCAGGGCTGCTCTACTTTAACGAGGTGGATTCCTGCAGTTTGTCTCTTGTTTTTTCAGACTTCAGATCCCATCTTACTTGTTCATATAATTATATTGTATTGGGTTTTTGCCTCTAGATAGGAATATCAACTGTGCATCTAATAGATTTAAAAAAAAATCTCTTTGTCATGGAGGAATTAAAGTAAAACATATTTATAATTATGCTTCAGTTTTTCCCCTGAGAAATTCTGAGTCTGCCACACCTTTTTCTTCTTTTTGACACAGTATCAGTTGCCCTTGTTTTACATTATCTCATGTTAATGCTTTGTGCAATAGGATACCATGCAGAGTAATACAGTATCTCTTCAACCCTTTGTATAACTAGGGGAGAAGTAAGAAAAAAAATAAAAGCAATACTTGGCAAATCCATGGGAGCAAAGCTTAATGCATATACACAAAATGACTGCAGGCTCAAGGAAATAGTTGTTTCCCTTACATGCCTCCTTCTGATGTAAGGCCTGTCTTGTATCTGTCAGGCAGCTGCCTATCCTGCACACCCTGGTATCACAGTGGCATTAGGCCCCTGTGTTTAAACTGAGTCCTACCTCAGGCATGTGTTCTCTGGAGAACTGAATAACCAAGTGCTGTGAATAATGATGTGAATCCCACCATTGGCGTTTATGCCTCAGAACCATATCTGCCTTTCTCTTTGCAGACACCCTAAAAAGTTGCTGATAGTGGTTTGTGTAAGAATATTAGTAGTTATAAATTCTGAGCATGCTAGAATTTGTTTGTTATCACAGAAAAAAAGTCAAAACTCGTGAGGAAAAAAAAAAATCCTGTTACGGTCCTGTACTGCCTGCAAAGTTCTGACTGAATTTGAATGATTTCACCTATTGTCCCTGAGCTGACAATCATACAGACAGCATCTTAGTTTGCTCAGCAGCTAAGCCTTCTAAACACAGCGAAAGAGAAACAGGGCACAATTAGATAATAGCAGAACACAGCTGCTGAAGCAGTCATCCTTGCTTTTCTTGGGTTTTATTTAACAGGAAAAATACTATTTTCAACAGTAAGAAAAAATAAGCAGAAAAAAGTTACTTGAAACTATGCAGAAAATGGTGCATTTAGTAGCACCAAAATCTCAAGTGAGCTAGTTTTTTTTAATATTACTGTCACCATGGTACCCAAACACCTGTAAGAGAACATAGTATGTATTAGATGCATCAGATAATGGCTCCTTTTAAATACAGAAAAAAAATAAAGGACTGCTTTCTACTGTTCTGTTACCCCAGTAAAGTAAATGGTTACTTCTTGAATTTGCTACAGGTAGACTAGATGTAAATTTGTAGAGTGATAGTAAAAAACACTTGGGGAACTAGATCAGTTCCTCTGAAATGCAATAAAGCCTAAGTTTTTCCCTTTCCTGTGCAAGGGTCTTCTAGAAGTTTGTTAGAGTTACCTATGTAAAACATTGATCTTAATTGTGGCCTGTATAAATGAAGAAGAAACAAAATAGATGTCAAGATACTCATTGAGAAGAAAAATAATCCTTCCAACTTTTGCCAATGTAACTTGCACCTAAAAATCAACATGACCCAACTATTTTCATCTCTGCTGGACCGTTTCATAAACAGGCACTGAATCTCTTGACATTTTCTTATCAAAACATTTTTTATTCTGCATTTGAATCATGCAGTAAGTTTCGCATTTATTTTATAACTAACATGGCTTTATAGCAATAATTACCTTCAAAACTAAAAAGGTTTCCTCCAGAAATCTGATTTTGAAGAACTACACAAAATCTTTTCTCTGTAGTGTCATCACTGTAAAAGCAATTCTTTGTGCAGATAATGTAAAACTACCAGTTTCTAACTGTGCTTGAAATTTTTCCAGTAAAGATGTTTACTACAGACATTTTTTTTCTGTCTTGTCTGCAGTAAAATTTCTGGGTTGGAGAAAAGGTTAAAAACCTGCATGAATGAGTGTGGTTTGAAACCCATCCCTTATTCTGAACACCTAGGTTATAATTGAAACTAGTCATTAAACCAATCATTACATGTGTTATACACTAGCAGAAAAGTGTCCTGATAAATACCTCTGTAAAATAAACATTCTAGATGAACTGATAGTAGAAGATATAAATCCTTACGGGCAATGAAACTCTGGAAATGAATTTGGATTTTTAATGCCTGTATGAGCAGAAATGGGAAATGGCAGAAAGATGCCAGGCACTTTTGAGAATAGAATGAGCAGATTAACTGCTTAGCTAATATATTCAAAGTACTTTTCCCTCTGTACAATGAGATGTATAGGTTGCTGCAATATGACATTTCTACTCCTGCTCCACCCATTTATTGAGTGAAAGATACTCACTCAGATAAAAGTAAAAATAAAAATAAAAAGGAATGCTTTTAGCTAATGGAAAAAAAAGAGCAAGTATTTTATGGATGGAGAGAATTCACTCTTCCTTTCAGGTCAGTATTTTTCTCTAAGTGTGACCCCACAATAGAATAAAAAAAGAGGTATTTTGTCCCCAAATCTAACACCCAAATCTGATGGGTGTTTCTGACTCTCAGGTAAAAAATGTTGCAGGAAAAATTTGATCACATACTTCTTATAGGAGAGTTGATTTGCATTGTCCTAGTTTAAAATGTAAGCATAGGGAATTCATATCTGCACATAGTACCCCATATAGAAAACCATATTTCATCTGTGCAAGCTATTTTCTGAGAGCCTTTGTAATTCAGGAAATGTGTATGCATGTGTGTGCATGCATTCTGGAAATATACGTAATATCAAAAAGAGAATGAATCCATGACACACTTCAGTAAAGTGAGAGATGAGAGTGGGAATGGTGGAGCTGCAGTGATGGTAGAGCTTTTTGCTCAAATTTTCAAATAAAAGTTGCGTATTTGTTTTTCTCAAGGGCAGTTCCTCAGGCAATAATGGAGTCTGAAAATTTTTTATAGACTGAGACATGTCTATAATAGTATTTTATCTATATTACACACAGGTCAGGGAAAACCTGAACTATGGAAGTAAAAATATTTATTTCATCATTATGCTGTATCCCATACCCTGTTTTCTGATAGATTTTCCATTTTCTCTCCTCTGTGATGAATCTATGCATTCTTTCCTCCATTATTCTTTTTTTTTTTTTTTTCCAGTGAGCATCTTTTTATGATGAATTAATGTGAAGACGAGAAGGTGGCTTGTCTTGGGTATATGCTTTGTCTTTGGGTAAAGCATATACTTGGGTATATGCTTTGAAAGGCAAGAATGCTTCTGTATTTCTGAGAAAGGACTTGAAAGCTTCCAGTAACAAGGAGGATACAGAGTTCCAACAGCAGTGTCCCTTTTCTCTCTGAGCACAGCATCCCTAAGAAAACCAGAATACTAAGTATTTCTTAAAAATAAGTTAAACCATTGCTTGATAATTTTCAAAAAGGATGACATTTCCTTTTAGTTCTTTTTAAAAAAAGAATATGTACATAAAGTTAATTTAACTTAATTTTAATTTAATACAGAAATCATCTGCTGTATGCTGCAGCACAATTTCTCCTCTTCTATAAAATGTAATGGGTGATACTTTTAACCAGATAAGCAAAAAATTGTTTGTGCTCTCTTAGTTGTGTGTTTTTCTCTATTCTGCTTAGTTCAATGGAAAAAAGTATTAAGTCAAGAGGCTTAGAAAGAGAAAAAACAGAGATGTGGTGGGTGTTGCTCTTAGTATTTAGCTAATGCTATCATCTGCATAAGAATTCCTCCACTGCTGTGGGCTACAAAGAAAAAGAGAGGGTAGCTAATATGCAGAGAAGATAAAGAGTTCTGCTGTATGTATATTTTTCCTCTATTCAAAATATTATCCCTATGAAAAAGAAGAAATCAGGATGTGTTTTATACCAACCTATTTGTGCTGAAACCAGCTCATTTGTGCTGAAATTACCAAATGAGCGACATCTGCATGTGCACCTATGTGTACATATGTTCTGTGAATAGCTGAATTGGTAAGTGTGTGGCCTTGGAACCATCATAAGGAAAGAGAAAGATAGCAATCACACTATTACAGTCTTCCTGCTGTTGTCAGGAAGACTGGGAGCCCACTCAAATTGCAGAAATGCAAGGGCAAGGTTTTTATCGCAACTCCCACGAAGTCCATGAAGTGTGTCCATCAACTGGTGCTTGTTGTGGGGTGACTGGTCATGGTTAACCCTTCAGCACTTGTGTAGGTGGTGGCACTGAAAGGATTCTCTCTGCTCTCAGGGTTCACTTCCAGCATGCTCAGCATCTCTAGCACACGTATGATCTATCTCACAGCAATAACCCGGTGCCTCTGGGGCAGTGAAAAGCTTTGCTCTGATTTCACTGCAGACTGCAGTTTGTATGTATAAAACAACAAAAAAAAGACACAGTCAAATAGAGCCAAAATGAAATCAAGTGCCTGATTATGACTGATGATATAATACTTAAACACTATCAAAGCTTTTAGCCACCAACAGTTTGGAAGCATTTTGTATTAGACTTTTAACATTAAATAGGCTCCTACACCATGTTTTTGGTGTAGACATGTGGGGATATTTACAAGGCAGCATCAAACTGTTCAGAGGAAATCAAGTAGGTCCATGGGATTTACAGTTTTTCTCTCCCACCTCACTTCTTGGTTTTCAGTTACATCATGTTAATTTCAATAGGTGTTCACTGCAGTCTCTGAAGATCTATTCCCACCAGCTCTCTGCTAAAATTTTCCCTTTGCTCAGGGGTTTTTGAAGACTAAATTCTTCTGAGGAACAGCTTTAATTCCTTTTACACTTTTTTACAAAGGACAGGAATACAA
This sequence comes from Florisuga fusca, assembly GCA_038090715.1. Classification (NCBI taxonomy): domain Eukaryota; kingdom Metazoa; phylum Chordata; class Aves; order Apodiformes; family Trochilidae; genus Florisuga; species Florisuga fusca. The sequence goes on along the minus strand of JAAWXA010000741.1, from coordinate 8,943 downwards.
AATTTTAGCTATTAATGTAGATGCCAAGTTTTATCAAGTAACACTTTGCCCTGAAAAAAAAGAGGTCCTCAAAGATAGTGGTTCTTTGTAAAGCCTGTCTAGACTTATTGCTTAGACCAGTAGTGAGTTTCTAATAAAAAAATGGGCTTTTCATTTTCTTCCTTCTGAAAAAGGAACATTTTTTCCAATCTTTATTTAATTTACAATGAGAAGATATGAGCTCTACACAATTTTGATGTATCTTAACCCAAGGATAAACCTTGTAATAGCAATATGGGTAAAGGCAAATACAGTTTCTCTCAATCCTGGTAACAGCAAGATGTGATTGATTTATGCCAGCTTGATTCAGAGTTTCCATGTTTTTTATAAGATTAGCTGTTTTTCTGACCCTTCTATTATTCTGTGTTTCAAAGGCATTTCCAGCTTTTTGAGTAACTATTGTGCCTTTCTTTTCTGTGAATCAAGTGTGCATAGTGCTGAGGTTGCATGATGATTAGTTTATTGAACTGTCACCTCTGGTCATCTATGATTCAAGACACCACTCATAAAACAGAAATAAATGACTTTAGGAGAAATTACTCCAACTTTATGATAATAGACTCAAACCTATGGAAGGACAGAAGAAAAAAGAGGGACTTTAATCCAGTCTATCCTAGAAGTTATCTGAAGTGAAAAGCTATTTATCAGCTTGAATCTTGTTGCTGGAGGAAATGATTTCTGACACAGACTTTGAAATTTCACTCTGGTGAACTACAAAACACTATTTTAGTTCAGTATATGTAGAAGATGGTAACCTGTCAGACCTTAAGGTAATTTTTTTCAACGCAATTATTTGTTTTGGGTTTTGGATGTTATGGGTTTTTTTGTTTGTTTGGATTTTTTTTTCTTTTGTTTTATTAAGTATTGAGAAACTTCTTCACTGTTGCTCACTGTTTTCTTAAGCTGAAAAATCAATGATGGCATATGAATAATATATTTTTTTGGCACATTCTCCTCTATTTACCAGTTTTCTGGTAAAAACATCTCATCTTTCCTCTGGTTACCATCAAAACTCATTGTAACAGAGATGTTTAGTATTTATCATGTGCGACGGAAGTCAAAACAACCCCAAACAAATTCCTGAACTATTTATGGATGCAAAGCTCTTGTGAGTTCGGGCAGAGAATTTTCAGGAGGACCAGGTTGTATGACCTTGGCACTTGTTAAGCATTCAATAGCTGTCTGAAATTTTAAGTAACTGGGTGTCCATAAAGTTCCAGGCAAGACGAGTTTTCCAACTATAATTCAAGTTTGCCAGTGATAATTCTGGTCTTAGCAACTAAATTAAAAAATACATCTTTATTTTTTTTTCAGAAGTGTTTTCATTGATTGCCCTAAATGTTGTGTAGATCTGTCACTTTTCAAATCAGCTTCAACACAGATGTCTGTACCTCTGCTGAGGAATATTCCACAGCTACCTTCAAAATCAATTTCTCTTGACTGGCCAGTAAATTTGGTAGCATGACTCAAGATTGAGCATGACTAGAAACCAATGTCTGAAGTGCAGAGGACACTGTGTGAAAAATCAACCAGCAACTTCCTGTGGTATTTAGTGACTTGGTGGACTACCAGTCTACACTGTAGACTACAGGGCTATCTGGAGGCAGTATGAAGGCTGCCTGTGAAGCCATTGTTTTTGTAAGGCAAACAGATCTGGAAATAAGTTGCCTTTCCCACAGACCCTAATTCTGTATTGGTAAGGCGTCTCAGGATGGAGATGTTAAATGTATGGATTCAGAATCAATGCCCTTAGTATTTCTGGTCCATATCTATTTCATGTCTCACTTTTCTTACATGTCAAATAAGAAATATGCTTATTCTGAATTAAGGAGGATATCAACAGCTTAATTACATTAATGCTTTTAAAAATCTGATTTTGGGTACTGATAAGACTGTTTCCACTCTTTTATATACTCAGGCTTTCCAGTTTTTTTGTTTGTTTGTTTATTTTTTTTCATCAGGTATTTGCTTTGTACATTTAAATGGATTCATTTGTCTGAACTGAAAAACGTGCATGATGATTAGAGTTAAGATGGAAGCCTAGCTACAGATGCTTTAAAAGATAAGTATAACAACTTAACAGGGAAACCATGATCTACACCTGTACGGTGTGGAGTAATGATAAATAATGCTGGATAAGACAGAGGCATTGGTGGGTTAAGAGAAAGAAAAGTCTGCAGTTCAGAAGATCTCTTTGCAGAAAGCCTGGTATACTTGTTGGCTTAGGAGGTTATTTTCAGATTATCATAGCTTTAAATTTAACCAGGCTTCACACAGGAATCTTATGATCAAAGTATTGGTTGGAGTTAGGCTGCATGTTGGTTAAGTAAATATGTCCCTTATAGCTCATCAGCAAACATACTGCAGTGAATGTGAATTGGCATTGTTTATAAAGGAAGCTGTGATTTAAACATTTTGAATTGTAACTGCTGAACAGTAAGACTTATCTTGTTATTAACTGACTATGAAGAAGTTATCTACCAAGCTGTCCAAATAAAGGTATCTGTCTGACAAATCCAGGGGTGAGTCAAACTTTATAGTAAGAAAAGCCTGAATGTCTGGCCTCAGGCAAAGGTGAAATTCAAGGTGAGTCATGGGTCAGTAGATGAGCCAAGTGTTTGATATCCCTGGTATCATTGGAGACCCAGTAAGGATCTGTGAGAGACAGCTGAGAGAGCAGTTGGCATGGAAGTCTAAGGAAGTTCTGGAATGCCAGCTGGAAAGTCCATGAAGTTTTATGTAGTTGATGTAGTTATTATATGTCTGTCTTCCAAAACAGGTTAGACAGAAATACATGATTTAGTTATGTTATGATCACAAATGACAAGGAATTTTCCTTCAAAAAACAAGTAAATTGTAGTTGGTGTTAGGACTAATACATTGTCTTTTTTTACAGTGGCTTTCTTGTTTGCTGAAAAAGTGAAGAATGCTGTATTTGCTTATGCAACTAAAATCAGATCACAGCTTTTAAAATTCCCTGATTCAAGGAAAGTGGTAATTGTATGTCATTCTCTTTTATCTTTATCAGTCACTGTGAAAAAGTAGTCCTTTTCAGAAAATTAAAGTTAGTAATGATGATGACTGTGCCTATGTTATTCTAATATGCATGTTCACTTTCAAATTTCTCATCTCATCAGCAATCATTTCCTTTCCTCCAGGGAACACACACCATCACTGCACAGTGTTTGTATATTATTTTTGTATCAAGCAATGTGTGAAACCTAATGCCTGGAGACAATAAAATCAGAGTTACTCAAAGTGAGTTTATGTATATGAGAAAGAGGGACAGAAACATATGGAGTGAAGAAGTGCAATGTGGACATTTTAAATACAATATAAAAATAAAATAAGATACCGAATATGTGGATGCAGCTTTTGAATTAATACTTTTCTTTGCAAATGAATAACCATTTTAGAGGGAAAAGAGAAGGGCACTAGAAAAATTATATTTAGAATTCTACTTCAACAGATACTATAGGCACCTTAAATGCTACATCACTGTTCATAAAAGTCTAGACCACTTGAGAAACCGAAGTACTTCTCATTTAGGATTTGGTTTGTTGTTTTTGTTATTTTTTTCATATTCTTCCTTCAGAAATGAGCTAAAACAAAGACTGCAAGTTAAAGGAGGTTTCATTATCACTGCCCTTATTCTTTATAGATTCAGCATTTGGATTCTTGCTGTGATTGTGACTAAATACTCACCCTTAACTGACAGATCTTAATACAAATTGAAGAATCTGCTGGCACCAGTGTTTGTTCACTATGGCCTTAGATCTCACAAGAACAATTCAGACATTTTGCTCCACCGATGTGTCTCTTCTCACCAGTCTCCCACGCTGCCTGCTGCTTCAGCTAGAAATCTTACTGTATACAGGGGAGGAAAGGCTGCACATGGTAATACTGTGGTGTTCTCTGTATGCATTTGATCCCCTGAACACAGCTTCAAGGCAATAATGCTACTAAAAGAGAGACTGAAGGGTGAACACCAGAGTTCTCGATTCATCCTAAGCGCATTTTGCGTTATAACATGGTATAGCATCAGAAAGTTTCTCTAACTTATGCTTTATATTTAAATACTGGGGAAGCTTGTTCTCATTTTCTCATGATTTTGTGAATAATTAAATCTGTTTTATGTAGCCACTTTTGCCTGGCTTTCTCCTGGTTTCTGATTGTTCTTCCAATGTTTTTTTTTTCAAAACAGGAACTACCTGAAAAATGGACAAATTTCAGAATGCAGACACATCAATCAGATTTGATTTAGAATGTAATATTCAGAGGCAGATATTTAGAATACTTTGTGCATGTGTGCACATACTGTATATGTGTATATGTACATTTTGTGCTTATACATGACTACTGTTATATAATCCATGTATGGAAAAGAACTAAAAAGTGAACAAAGAATAAAAATCTGTATTTGAAGTGGGATTGCCAAATTTGTATTGAAGCAGGATTATCAAGTTGTCTTTTTTTTAATATTTTTATTTTTATTTTTAGTGACAAGAATCTTTTTAACAATTCTGATAACGTTTCAGAAGATTCTTCTGAAGGGCTTGGGGTCATGGTTTTGTTATTCCCATTTTACATGTGGAAAAACAATCTGCTAATTCATTGAGGGAACTTACTTATAGGACACTTCAGAGGAAGGTATCATCATCAAACTTTGACATTACCTCTGGTTAATATGAATATGTAATAATTTTAAATTCCTTATCTAAATAGTGCTTACCATATTGCCTGTAGTTTTTTTCCTGTCTTGCTAAAATTACATTAATGTCATTGTAAACTGTTGTAGATTAATCAGATCTGACTGTAATTACATGTATATATGACCTTGTGAGAGTATCTAATCACTTACATATAGGTAAAGTGAGGGGACAGTTTGTAAAACTGGCATCAAGTTTTATTAGATCTTCTATGGTCAGATGCCATTTACAAGTTGCAAAAATCAGATTCATCAGTTTAGCAAAACAGAACAGATATCTGATTTTTAATCTCTTTTTAATGTGCAGTCTTATTGCTCTTGTGACAGCCCAGAGGAGAACATGTTAACCTATAAAAATCTGCCAGAAGATGAAAACTGGCATTCTAAAAATAGATGTTAACAACAAATCAGAATTGATATAACTTATCTCAAAACACCAGTTCCCTGAAACACATATTTTAAATTAATAAGGGTTGAATTAAGAAACTGTTTAAAGTTCTGTCAGTTTTTCCTAAATACACAAATACACAATTGGGCTGTTTCCTCTTCTGCTGGAATTTGTAGTGTGTCTATTGGAAGAGTTTTTAAAGGGTTCAGAGAAAGTTTGGAAATGTTGCATGGCAGCAGCAGGCAGCATCTCAATTCCTTCAAGACTAGGGAGATAAGAACACATTTAGTGTATGGGGAGAGTCACTAATGATCTACCACTAAAGTTTGTGGTAGCATATAGTTTCTTTAGGCAGCAAAGTATAAATTTTTTTATAGTAGTTCTAGGTAATTCTCTCCTTGAAGAACTGAGCAGCTGAAGTGATTGAGAGGAGAAGGTGGGGTGAAGGACTCACAAAGAAGTTGATTAGCCAAGAGAGGACTTTCCATGTATTTTTATATTTGTTTTATGGGAGTGGGTATATTATTGTGGAATTTGTTTGGCTTCCCTAACGTATTTATCCAAAAGACACAAAGATGAGAGAGGTGGATAATGAAGTTTCTGCCTCTTTTTTTTTTTCTGTGTGCTTGATAAAGACTGTTGTGCAGTGCTTACAAAACAGCAGCCCTCAAAATAAAGTACCACATATTCAAAAGGATTGCAGAAACAAAATTCATCTTCCTTATCATAAATCCAGAGGAGGGAAGGAGATGTGGTGTAAAAAACCTTGTAGTGTGCCTGGGACTTCTTTGGATTAAGGCGTTCTCCAGAGGAGCAGCCATGAACAGAACACAGCAGCAAGGCAGGCTCTGTCCTCTGGTTCTTCTAGGCAAAAAATGCCCATAAACTGAGAACTCCCTCAGGTTGCTTAAATGTGCAGTAGTTATGTCAGTGGCCTCTCCAGAAAGGAGTCCCTCCTGAGCTTTGGTTTCTTTTGTCCATGTTTGTCTCATGGAGTAATTTTGGTTTGTTTTACCACCTACCACTAATGAATCCTCTCCCTTTGCAAGTTCCTAGTTACATAAACATTTATAGCTACCTTAAAATGTTTAAAGTTGATGATATTCAGAATACAAAATATCAAAGAATACAAAAGAGAAGAATACAAAAACATCAAAACTTACTTCAAAATTCAGCATTTGGGTTTTAAGGATTTCCAGAAAAAAAACCCGTTTACTTGAAGTGAGCAACATTTGTGACTGTCTTCTCATTCACAAGAGATGGTCATGTAAGAGAGGCCCACCAGGTTGTCTTGGATATTGATTTTTGCTAAGTCTGAATTGCTCTACTTTTGGATTTGTGCTGGCTATTTTATATGGCATTAATACACCAGTGGTAATGCAGATTGTTTTGGGGTTATTTTCATCCATTGCAGTTTAGCATTTACATCTCTCTGTTTCTGCAGATGGTTTAAACCTGTAAAAGATGTTGTTTTTACTGCATGATTCTGTTGATAGTCTGCTTGTTGTCAAGGACCACAGATGGTGAATGCTACTTATTTTTCACTTCTTCAGAATCAAGATTTTTCTCTTTTTGCCTGTATCATTTGAAAATCATCAATTAAATATTACTGGTGAATTTTCAGCGACTACTCTGCAATTTAAAGATGGGGCTTATTTTCTCAAGTTTGTCTAGCATTTCCAAATGGAGATTTTTGTATTTGGCTATATGCAGGTGTGAGTGGAACAGACCTGTGTCCAGGTCTGGGGTTTGGGACAGGAGGTGTTCCCAGGCCTGGCCTGCTGCCTGCCATGGGGAGGTCCCCTCTGTGTCCTTCACAACACCTTGCCATGCAGGTGCTTGGAGTCCTCCATGTCTGTACAAAATAAGCAAGCTCGTAGATATCAGAGGAGATTCTGACCTGACTAAAATTCTTACTTGCTTAAAGAAGATAAAGAAGTTTTAACTGGAGTCATAGACAACAGTTGTTAATCAATCTGCACACTGTGAGATAATTGAAAGTCTCAGTAAAATGAACTGATATGTCAAATGATATTTTTTCAGGTCATTGCAAAACACAGTTGGGTCTCTTGTTGAAACAAACAAACAAAAAATGTAGAGAAAAGCTAAAGGCTATTTGTAGGATTTTGGTGATTTTGTCAAGAAAAACATTGCTGTATGGGTCAGAAAAACAATCTGAGAGACAGCAGATAATTGCACCAAAATGTTATAAACTTCAATGTTCTGAGTGCTTTACATCATGTGATTTTTTTATTTTTTTTTTAATTTAAACTGCACCACCCATTCATACTCATGCACCAAAAGAGAAAATACTATAGAATGATCCCTTCTGCGTATAGGTTTTTCACAAAGCTGTTCATTAGCTTTCCATTTCTTGAATCATTTTGCCTTCTGAGTTGCTGTTTTTTTTTCTTTCTACTAATCATCAGAGCATTCTCAACAGCATGACTTGAAGAAACAAGTAGCTAACCCTAAATCAATATTGTTGTGCCCAGAGAAGTGCTCTGATGTTCAAACCTGCTAATTCCTTGGAAAACCAGACCATTTTTAAGCACTAACATATGGATTTTTTTACAGCTTTCAAGACAACTTTAAGCACTTTAACAAATGGTCTGTATTTACATATTGATGAATTCTAAGTACTGTTCAGAAGTGTTTACTTCTTTGCAATTTGCAAGTGACTTGGGACAGATTTTCACCTTCTCAAAAACAAGAGAAGAAAAAGAAAGAAAGGAAAGATTTATCTACCTTACGTAGTGTTGCCTGACCAAATTAGACAAACTAATGCATCAACAGCCATCTCTTTTAGAAGAATTTATTTTCTGAGCCTAAAGGGACCAGGGTATAACATGGTAATTTGTAACGGAACTATTTGGCACAATAAAAAAGAATAAAACCCAAACCTCTTTTGCTTCAGCTGTTTTACGTGCTTCAGTAAATTAACTATTAATATGTGCAGATCAAAATTAAATGTCAGTGTGGAAATTATGTTACTTTCTTGGCAATGGCTAATGCCTACTGAAAACAAAGCATTGAGCACTGATTCATGCATCTTTCAGATCTTCAAGCCAAGGTAATTTTCTTGCATTCTCTTGCTTATGGGTTGCAATTTTCTAGATGGAAAAACGGAGCTGTTCTTCATCATGCTTGCAAGCAAAAATAATAGCTTCTAGAAGCCCAAATATAAAAGGATTGTCTCTTTCCATCACCGACTGTACTTGGAAGTTGGTGCCTTTTTAAATTTGGAGATGATTTCATAGGGAACTCATAATTAGCAGCAGGCCCAATTTGGTTTCCAAAAGGTCCAAGAAGGGTAGTGATGTGTTTCTCCAGCAGATGAGCAGTTCTATTCCATTTCTTTCACAGAATCACAGAAAGTTAGGGGTTGCAAGGGACCTTGAAAGATCATAGAGTCCAACCACCCCTGCCAGAACAGGGTCACCTATACAGCAGGTCACACAGGAACACATCCAGGCAGGTTTTGAATATCTCCAGAGAAGAAGACTCCACAGCCTCCCTGGATAGCCTGCTCCAGTGCTCTGTCACCCTCACAGTGTAAAAGTTTTTCATTATATTTATGTGGAACCTCCTATGCTCAAGCTTGTACCCATTTAACCTGGTGCTATCATTTGGCATAACCGAGAAGAGCCTGGCACTGTCCCCCTGTCACTCACTTTTTAAATATTTGTAAGCATCGATGAGGTCACCCCTCATTCTCCTCCAAGCTTAAGAGACTCAGCTCCCTCAGTTTTTCCTCATAAGGGAGATGTTCCACTCCTTTAATCATCTTGGTCGCTCAGCGCTGGAC
>JAAWXA010000740.1:0-19720 GCA_038090715.1 Florisuga fusca | reverse complement strand
GTATAAGAGACAGATCTAAGCCCAAAGAGGTGACTAGCCTCTTTAGCCTTCAGCAGGTAACTTCTTCCAGTGTCAGTGTCAGAGTAGTCAAGTCCGAGACCATACACCAGTGGTAGTTTGATTTGATGTCACAGGATTACAGATATCTGCAGTTACCTTGATTCATGAAACATAAATTTACTCAAACTAGAACATGTACGTAACCAAACTAGGTAAAATACAACAGTTGTAAATCCAATTCTTATTCTTATTTTATATATTATAACAATCTTAAAAAATAAAAATATATGTTAAAAAACCTGAATAAAAACACAAGGCACTGTGAACTGTTGGGGTTAAAAACCTTTGCAGTGCAAATCCCCAAGCAAACACAGCACAAACAACAAAACATGCAAAACCTAGGAACATTAGAATGCCCTTTTGAGACAACCTAAAAACTACTTGGTTAATGAACCAAACAGATTGCTAATCAAGTGTGAATCAACTTCGCACTCTGAAACAGAGCTCTGTGTAATATTAGGTAGGTCTGGCGTCCACTAGTGCGGAGAGCCAAGGGAGGGATAGGAGAGACTTATCCGACAGAATCTTTGTCGGGGGGGCCCCCTATAAGCGTCTCCAAGTCCCACTGGATGATAGCAAGATGGAGTCCTAGGTCCTTCTTAGCTGCCAAATGTAGAATGTAACAAAGGCCTGAGATTCCAACATTCAGTCACTACATTCATAACGGGCGAAGTCTCGAGGCAGTGTCAAAATAAGATAAAAATGTCAAAACACGGTAATTCTAAAAAAATTCTATACTTATTGTTATTTTATAAAAATCTTAAAAATACAATTACAAAATTTTGAGTTAAAAACATAAGGCACAATACTGGTGGTAATAATAAATAGACATATACTTGAAGTACTTGATGACGTTCTACTAACAGTATGTCAGCCTTCTCTAGCCGGCTCTTGACAAACGACACGAGCTTATTCAGGATGCAGGGTCCAAAGATCAATGTCATCATGTTCATTGCGATTGGCCCGCTAGACGGCATTACAAGCCCAAAGAGTAAAATTACGCAATAATATCACAGCCCCCCTTCTGTGGTGTCTGTTCTGACGCTGTTTGGAATCTGCTGGTGCGGAGGCCTCAGGTGTGGTCAGGTTGTTTGTTGACTCATCGTTCTTACTTGCCACCAGGATGTACGGGTTACAGGGGCGTCCGATGGACTGGTCCTGTGGACAATAACTCACAGTTTTCATTAGTTTTGTGCTGAAGATCTGGTTTAATAGACTTAAGCGGACACCACTCGACCCTGCCTTTTTTTTTTTTTTTTTTTTTTTGTAGATACAATATAGTGAAACAACAAATGATGTACAGTATTGCTAGGACAAAACAGCAACACAGCCATGTCACCTGTAAAAGAAAGCATTGTAAAGTTTAAGAAACAATGAGGCACAACTCAAACTGCCATTTACAACTCATGCTTTATGCCTCAAACCATTTGTAACAGTCCTTTTAAAAGAAACCTCTGAAGTGTCTGTTCTTTTTGCAGTAAGTATGTATACTGCTGGTTGGTTTAATGTGAGTCAACGAGAGAAATTCACAATCTGTCCCTTTTTACTGACACCTAAAACTGAGATTACTAGACTGCTAAAAGCATACAGCAAGAGTGGTTAGGTTGATGTGCCAGCAATCCCTCACCAAATTCGGCACCTTATTTCACAGCAAATTTGCAACTTAACAGAATTTGAATAAATGGCAGCACTGCCTTTTATGAATCAGAAAGGTGCTTAGGAGTGACCAGCCAAACAAGTCTAGTGTTTGGAGGCAGATTCAGTCCTGCCATTGTTACAGACATTATTTTGGACAGAGAATGTGTGGTCAGATTACTAAAATCACATCAAATGATGATTAATTACTTTAGGACACATGTGGCTTTAGAGGTTCAGAGGAAAGAAAACTTTCAATACATGTACATTTTTGCTAGCAAATTCCTATGCATCCCAATGAACATTTCTTCTAAGCCAGCTCATAGTCAGTTCATTTGGTCCAAGAAAGAGCCATCAACAAACAAAGGTTCACAAAAGCTTTTTGTTACAGTTTATAAAAAACAAAATACAAAATAAATGTTAAGACCAACAAAAAAAAAATAACTAGTACAAGTAACAAAAGTGCTCAACTTGAAGGGGAAGTAAACTTGCCCAGAGCAAACACATACAAACATTAAATATAATCTTTAATACATTACAAAAATTGGTTAGAGGGAAAATGCTTCAGTAAATTTTTTTTTTTTTTCAAGTAAGTTTACTTTTCTTTCAAATGACTGCTGGAGGGTTCAGTGACCAGACTGACCTCTTCACATCAGCCAGCAGCCATTGCTATCTGGATTCTACTTTCACCAAAACCAGTAACAAGAACTCTCTACATCTTTACAAGGGAGAAAATAACCATTGACACTGCCAAGCAACACGGGAAAATTCACATATTCCCTTGATAGAATGAGCCTCAAGAATTGTTACATGGCAGCACGAAATATCAATTTTGTAGTAATTCTACTCTTTACTTCTTCTAAAGTGTTCACTCTTAAAAGACCAAAAAGAATATTGCTCAGTTTGGTTCTTTTAAAAGCCATTAAACATCACATATAGAACATTAACTCTTTATGCCAGTAGTCTGAAGCTCTATGTGCTAAGCACTCGATGAAGTCCCAGCCTTTAGCATCAAAGTTAATTAAGGTTTTGGTGAAAATGTCCAGTTTGAAATACAAATAATGCACTGAGGAAAGAGGTTGAATTTCTAAAAATCAGGCTGTGTTACAGACAGCATTAACTTACTAACAAGAGACAGATAAACCCCCAATTTTAGAGGAAAATCTTTAATACTTTACATATTTTCTTTAAATTCATCTCTCTACTGAAAAGCAGCCATTACTTTTGTCTTCAGCCCAGTGTACTGCTTCAACAAGTCTGTAGGCAGGAAATATGAAAAACCCAAAGATACACACTTATGTGAAGTTTGTGTTCACAATTATCAGCATTGCAACTGGACTTTGAAGCTAACACAAACTTTTTGCTGATAGAAGTTTTAGTGCCTTGTTGGCAATGTACATTACAACAGAGTTAAAAAAAAAAAAAAACAGTCAAGAATTTCAGGTCAAAAAAAAAAATACCATCCAGAGACAGGCAACACCAAAGCCCATCTTGCATCAGTGACATTGTTAAAAAGGAGACTTTGAAGCCTGTGATGATGTGCACATGAAGTAGTAATGTGTAAGCCACAAAATCCAGACTGAATACAACTTTTCTTCCTCAGGTCTCTGGACTGAAACCCAACAGCTTTAACCACTTCTCTAATTCCTACATTTTGAATTCATAGGTATTAATCACTACAACATCTTGAATGCAGTTAAGCCAGCCTGCATCACAGAGGATGACTACACGTGGGTGACGGTTTCCTCCGGTCCCTGCTCGGTATGAAGTGTGATTGCTATTAACATCTGCTCCGGTGTCAATTAGAAAAAGGATGCTAATGGTGATGCTATTTGCGATGTTATAAAGGGAACAGGTCCCCCACACTACCTGTGGGTTATCACATTTTACTGCAAGGGCCACCCTGGCGTCTCGCCCCCTAGGGGTGGTCCTTGTTGTCCCTGAAATAGGGGCAGTTCCGGCTGGACCGTCGGTTGGGCCATTAAATTGGTCGCTTCTCGAGAGGGCAGCAAGTTCGGGAATGCCTGAGGGGGCAACGAATTCGGGAGCACCCCGCCACGTCCGGGGTTGGTATAGTTGGGCCGCCTCATGTCCCAAGTGGGAGGAGGCTGTGTACGGCCCGGCTGCCCCCTCCCCCCCGTTTCCCTGGGGTTTTTTAGATCTACATTCCCTAGCAAGAAGCCATTTCTTTCCGCAGGCCCAACATGGCCCTCGGGGTTGACTTTGGCGCGATGAGGGCGCTGCTGACGGGTTCCCCTGTCGGGGGCAGTTTGCCACCACGTGGCCTGCCTGGCCACATTTCCTTAGGGTTTACCGGCGAGTAAACTCTCTGCCCCCCGTCAGTCACCGGACCGGGAACGCCAGCGCGGCCGACGGGGCCCAATCCGCGCATACAATCTTAATCTTTCTCCAATCCGTGAGAGGAATTTTTTTCCTTTGCGGTTCCTCTTTATAGCGGATGGGGATATTTTTGCTTTTAATCTTGTCTAATCCCGTTTCCTCCTCCTCAGAATTTGAATCGGTAGTGGGCCACTCGTCCCAGCTAGTGTCGGTCGGAGCTCGTCTGGTTGGCTACTTCCGCTTTCCCGTGCCCTTTTATTGAGCTCCGGCCCCGCCCACACCCCCTCCCCTTGCGGGTGGGACGCTCCCCCCCTCGTGGCTCGCCCCGCCTCCTGCTCGGGGGGGTGGTTACTTTGTATGCAACTTTCAAATGCCTCACAAAGTCGCTCTCATTAGCTCTTTGCCACGCACTCACACTCCCGTCCCGGTCCCGGTCCCGGTCCCGGTCCCGGTCCCGGTCCCGGTCCCGGTCCCGGTCTCGATCGGCGGCGGCGCCGCCGCCCTTCTCCTGTTCGCATTCCTCCCACTCCCCTTTGTGCGCGCCCGCCGGTTCGGGCACTTCCGCTTTGTTCCCGCCGGAGGCACCCTCGCCCCGCCTCTTCCCGAGCCGCTCGGCGCCATTTTCAAATGCATACGGAGGTCGGCTGGAGCCATGCGGCTTCAGATTCCGATCTTTCCGCAGCCGCCCTGGCCTCCGCGGCCAGCCCCTCCCAGAAGGATTTTGCCAAATCCTGGCCCTCGGTAGGTGGGTCAGGGTTCGGGGATCTGGGGGGGGAATCGTCCTCTCGCTGATCTTTAAGCTCGGCAAAATCGCCTGCTCCCGGGGGGTGCGGGGTTTGTGTGGCCACCCCGACCCCCAGTCTCGGGACAGCCAACAGTCCCTCGCTGCCCTCCAGGGCTCCTGCTCTTGCATGGCCCCCGCAGACCACGATCGACCCTCCCCCACGGTTCAAGGTTTTTCCCGCAGCCCGAGCATTTCGTCTCCTCGGCTAATGATTCAGCGCAGCTACTGCGCACCTCTGGGTGGAGAATATCCACCGGCCCATCCTTAACCTCAAGTTCCAATAACCTCGCAAATGCGAGAGTAGCATCCGTGGGCTTACAATCAATCCCCCACTGCTCACGCAATTGTAATACGACCTTCACAAGGGCTTCCATCTTCCTTGTTGGTCCAGGAGCGTCCTCCCTGCCGACTCGGTCCTGCCGTGCCGGCCGTCGTTCACCCAAATTCAGGCGAGATTCCCGGGTTTCGGCACCAATTGTTGCCTTCGTGGAAGGCATGGTGACCTGATTTAGGAACGACACGGCAACCAAGTCCAGGCCGCTCGGGCCATGAGTTCACGGACACCAATATGGTGGACGGCAAATGGCAATTTATTGGGGGTTACACAGGTTTAAATACCTTAAGGTGTGCAATGTCACTTCTGTCCGCATACCTCACGCTATTGGCTACTAGGAGGGGGGGGTCTTATCTTTCCGTACCAGCCCGTGATCTTCCGGCCACCAGACCCTGCCTGCTTACACCCCCCTCAGCCTCCTTTGCTCCAGGATCAACACCCCCAGCTGCTCCTGGGCAGACTTCTGCTCCAGACCCTTCCCCAGCTCCCTTGCCCTTCTCTGGACACACTCCAACCCCTCAATGTCCTTCTTGTCCTCAGGGACCCAGAACTGACCCCAGGATTCCAGGTGCAGCCTCCCCAGTGCCCAGCACAGGGGGACAATGACCTCCCTATTCCTGGTAGCTACACTATTGCTCATACAAGCCAGGATGCTGGTGGCCTTTTGGCCACTTGGGCACCCATAGGCTCATATTCAGCCAACTGTCAACTAGCACCCTAGGTTCCCCCCTCCTTCCCCATCTGTGCTGTCAGGCTTCCATGCAAGATATATCCATGAAAATAACTGATCCAGGCTGCTCCCTTGTCACCTCTGCATTACACAAAGACTATTTTATGGAATTATTTTATAATGGATCTACTTTGGAATTTTAAAGCTAACAGGATCCTATTCTGCCTCTGGCTCATGTTCCCATGGTTCATTAGGTTTGCTACATAAACCAAAATGCAGCTCCTTAGCAGAGAGATGGTACTCACAGGTGCCCCAGGGATGGAAAAGTATTTCATGTAGGAACAGTAACTGTTACCTGGAACAGGATGAAGCCGAGTTCTGGGATGCTCCCACTGCACACAGGTATAGAGCAAGTTACAAAAGAACTTAGAAATGCAAAATTTATTTACAAGTTTTCACTAAAAAAAAAAAAAACATCAAGACATCAGAAGAAGAGATTATAAACTAAGCTGTTTTCAAGTAATGTAAGGGCCAGGCTTCCTTTGGCCTTCCCCACTTTAAAACAGAAGCTAAAATACTTAAGCAGAGGAACAGACATAAAACTTCATTTTCTTTACGGGTACATGAGCATCAGCCTCCTGCAATTCAGACTTGGTACATAACATCAGACCTAACCCAGCAAGTCTTAATTGAGCCAAGATTAATTAGCAATATGCTCTGAGACAGAACTGCCAGACCATGCCCAGTTTCAAATTCAGAAGCTTTTAATTCAGCACAGGGAGATGGAAGGCAGATGAAACAGCAGTAACAGAAGAGGCTGCAAATTCACTGTTTTTTTAACAAAGATTTCCCCTCCCACACCACCCAAGCTCAGAGTACAACACACTGATCACCACACAGAAGTTTAACATGTATTTTAGTATAATAATCCTCAACAGAACAGTGACAAATGCTAATTACTAATATTACCTACTAGTCTACATTAACAGAGTCACCCAGGTTTAGGTACAGCTTTTCCAGACTTTGCGAAGCAATTCCACCTATTTTCATTTCTCTTTGCCATCAGAGTGACACATTCTTGAAAAAGTCCATTAAACACCAAGAGAAAAATCCTGGTCTCAATCAAACCAGGAACAACCAACTTCCAATGTGAACTGAGTCAGGACTCAACCCAGTTAGTTTTATCTCCTTCAATATTCCAACCGTACTTCAATAATTTTTTAACATGTTTGCAGAGCCTAATTTGACTTCTCTTAAACTGTACTGCAGTAGCAATTGAAATTAAAAACAAAAACCATCACTGTTTTTCCTTAATTTTGAAAAAAACTGGGAAGTGTACTAAAGGAAATTCATCCCTGAGTAACGAGACATTTAGAAACTGCATCCTGATGACAAAAACTGCAATGTGTTATGAGGCAGCTGACAGTATTTAACAGGCAGCAACAGAACTGCTCACAGTCCAACATGTTCTTGCGTTGTTGCATTGATCCCAGTATCTTGTTTAATGAGACTGCAAGTGAACATGAGGAAACGGGATAAATAGAAATAGTGTCTTTATTATTTTATCTTGAATTTGTCAATTTTGACAGCTAAATCATGCTGGATCCCAGAAAACTCAAGAGCAGTGATGGTCAGCAATGTGCATCTTTGGATGTCCACCAGATTTGGCTCAGGGTCTCTTCACCCGAACAACAGGAGGAGAATGATTGTAACTGAGTTCACTGCTATTAACGGCACTGTGGAGAAAGAAGAGTAACTGTGAAATGTTTCTTTTCCATATCACAGGGCAGCAGAGTTTTGTACTATTTTTTAAAGAGTGGAATCTACTGAAATTAAAAAAATAAACCCACAAAACACTTCATTTTCTTATGCAAAAATCAGGATTAGTGTAAGGAGCCAGGATCAAAGCCTAGGATACTAAAAATGAGTAGCGAGCAAGAGCATAAGTATTTTTCTGTCACCCATCATGTTTTAACTTTAACCTAATTTTCTCCAAATGAACCCAAAGTCAGTTTCTATCCTTGGGTTTTCTGTGTTTTAGAATGAATGTACCAGTTTTAATTCTGTAGTGGGCAAGAGAGGTAACATTTGTTACTTCCTCATTATCATCACCTATAGAAGAAATTTTATAGTGAAGAAAATTATCTGTAATTTATAATTTTAAGTCTGTCTTTCCCTCCCCCCCATCCTTTGAGGCACGTAAGGCTGACGTACCTTTAAGAACCCCAGGAATTACATTTCCCTCACCAGGTACACCCCATAAAATTGAATTTAGCCAAGGTGAAGCTACTTGCACACTCCAACTGATCACTGGGCTTCCCCCCAGCTCCCAAACTTGGAGGACAGACAAGTCCTAGCAGCAGAACCACAACTTGGGAGTCAGGGAATGTTTCACACTTTGCATCAAACTTAGGGCAGCTTATCTGGGACCTGTGCCCTCCTCCACAGGCGTGAAGGAAGGAGAGAGTGGAGATGATGAGAAGAAATCACAGCTGTTTGGTCAAAGGAAAAGAGTCAAAAGGCTGATGTTACTTCATTAAAGTAACAAATTAAACTTCATTAGTTTAACAGTGATGTTTAAACAAAAGATTGTCACCACACCTCTCATGACAGTCCGTACAGATCGGATGAGGTTCATTAGCTGTGCTTTAATTCCAGGTTCCTCTCCAAATCCTCCGATCCCTTGATCACTTCCCCAGCCAACTGTCACATAAAAACAGTCAGAAATGTTAGGAAAAACAAACAAAAAAACCCCATGCAACAAATGCTATCAGCACTATTGTCACTAAATCCCTCTAGGGATGAGACTCCACCCCTGCCCTGGGCAGCCTGGGCCAGGCCCTGACAACCCTTTCCAGGGAGAAATTTTTCCCAAGCTCCAATCTAAACCTCCCCTGGCACAACTTGAGGCTGTTTCCTCATGTCACAGAATCATTCTGGTTGGAAAAGATATTTAAGATCAGTGAGTTTAACCAGAACTAATATCAGAAAGACAAACTACACACCGACTCACTTTATGTCACAGTCAGACTTTAAAGCAATATAACTGAGGCAGAACACCTGGACCCAGGGACAGGACCAGGGACTTTTTGAGTCTTGCTGGTCACAGCCCTGACCTGTTTGGGGATGGGTGGAGCAGGGAAGGGAGTAGCTGTCGGTATGCCAAACTGGACTGTGCAACTTCTGAGTTTCTCTTCTCCAGGGACAACTTTAAAGGGATTTTTTTTTCCCCTTCCTTGTCTCCCTCACTCTGCTGGGGGCAGGAGATGAGTCCTCTCCCTTACCAGCTTCTGCTTCCCACTTGAATGAACTTGGGAGTTATTCCCCTCTCCTGAGTCTCAAGTGGCTTATTAACCCATCCTGTTTTTCTCCAAATCTCCCTTTTCCTCCAGCTGCTTGCTCATCGAGGAAGCAAAAGACAACCCCAAACCAAATTCCTCACAGTGAATCCTACTGGGATAACCATCAGCACTCCAGCCAAAAATTCCAAGCTCAGCTTGACCTGGAGATGTCAGGACTCCCTGGATGGAGGATATTGGGTAACCTCAGACCATGGGTCAATTTATTTATTTTTTTTTTCCCTGGGGCTTTGGAGCTCTTTGTGTTGGTGTCTTTTCTGTGTTTTGTGGGGTTTTGTCTTCCTTTAATGGCCGAGGATGCCCGACCTGGAGGATCTCCCTTCAGCACCGCAGAAATGCCGGTGTAAAAGCTGAGAAACCTTAGTGAAAAAAAGGCACAAGACGAAAGAAATCACCTCAATCCGTGACAACACGGCCCAAAATAGAGGGGAAACGGGGGNCCTGTGGAGGAGGGCACAGGTCCCAGATAAGCTGCCCTAAGTTTGATGCAAAGTGTGAAACATTCCCTGATTCTCTGAGTCTAAACTGATATTGCCCAAGCACCCAACCACCATTAATGAGCCATGCTGCAGGCTGATGGAGAAAGAGCCTGCATCAAGAAGGACCCCAAGAAGCACTTAGCATTTTGCAGGCTCTTCCCCTGCACTCCCTGATCACATTTGGCTCCTGGAAGAATTAATCGCTGCTCTCACTTCCCTGGGTTACTCACCTCTTATTGCTATGGTGATGGCAACCAACAGCGAGAGGCTTCCACTGAGAGACACCATGACATTTTCATAAGTAGATGGTGGTCAGACCTTGAAGAGAGTATGGAAATCACAGGTGAGTTTTGCCAGCAAATGGCTTTAAGACATGCAGCTCTTTGTGAAATGGTTGTGACATGCTGCACATGCTGATTGTCCTGCTGCCAGCTGTGCATGTAGGGGGGTGACCATCTCTGCCTTAGGAAGGTGCTCCTGGGAAACTCCTTTTTCTTCAAACATCTCACAGCTCAGTTTATTAATTCATGGGTCTTTACCTTCCGAAGTACAAAGCTTTGCTGGGCCAAACCCCAGCCTCATGGATCTCTGGGTGGACAAGTCCACCTAGCACTGTTAGACCACAAAGTTATTTCACATTATCCACCTATTCACAGTAAATCCATAGCAGGATCCCAAATCCTACCACCTCTCTAGCCAGCACTTTCCATTCACTTCCACCCATATAAATTTCAGTCTTCATCCCTTTTGGCTCTTGGGTTTAATTCCAAACTTAATGGAGCAAAATGTGATTTATGTCTCCTGTCTATCCTGCTCCCCAAGTCTCTTTTACTGCAATATCTCATTTTTTTTCCACCATTCTTCCCTCTCCAAAACCCCAACAGAAATGGGTCTAATGTGGCTGTTTAATTCATACTTTTCTGAGCCCATTCAAGACTCTTTACCTACTAATCTTACATACTTGATAAGACTCCTATTGCCTGGCACCTCTCAGGAGTAAATAAATATGAATAAAACACTGCAAAACAGATGTAAAAAGCTAAGAAATAGGAAAATAAATCACCTTCTTCCTTGGAAACCAATGGGTTGTGGAAACCTTCCCCAGCGTGGACCATCCTGAAAATCAAATCCAGCAGACATTCAGATGACAGTTTAATCAAAATCAGCACATTTATTTTAGATCAGTTTATGACCGAGGCATAAGTACTCAATCTGAGCATTTCACCATCTCATCAAATTATCTTTACAACTTCCTCCTGAGACGGATTCTGTGCTCTCACCACTTTGCAGACTTGGGGGAGAAGGGAAATCAAAGGCAGATGAGATAGACACAAAATGCAGAATTGAATCTGACATCAAAACATTGAATGTTTGTCTTAAAACAATGAACTTACCCAGGTGCCTTGAGTTTGACTTCAGGTTTGTCTGCAGCATCTATTCTTGGCAGGGACCCTGGCATCACACTCTTAGCACACACTTTTATCTAATCTCAGCCAATTTGCCCCAGGACATAGAGGGGAATTTAGCACAAAAGGTAACAGAGCCCCAGATTCTTAAACCCAGTTTAAATATTTTCTTTTATTTTCTCCAGAAGTGGAGTGTTTACCTCCTCTAAAAAACCAAAAAAACAAAAAAACAGCTCAGCCATCACATACAAAAGTAACTAGGATTGACCAACAATGAGATGGAAAAAATAGCAGGGGGCACAAAATACAGTTTCTTGCTTTGTGGCAAATAACAACATCACTTTTTCAGAGCAACATGGGGTTTTTTGGTAACAAAACCCTCAACCCATCACTGAGATTCTCAAAAGGATGGGTGAAGTTTTCTTCACAACAAGCCTGTGAGGCAGGGCTGGATCATTAACCTATTGTTGAGAGAGGGAAACTGAGGCTAACATTTGTTATTTGTGTTTAAATTTCAAGCAGATCTCCTGCCTGATTTTATGCCTTCCCCATGATAAGATTCCACTTGTAAAAGCTTAAAATTAGGACATGTCTTATTACTGGGAAGTATAATGGATAAAAAACAAGTGCTTGAGTCAGGTTGAGGTGTCACTGTGCTAATACTGCCACACAAACACACAGACAAGCACACACACATTTCCAGCTTGCAAGTGTGACATGCAGATGTCCAATCTTTATTTTATTCTCTCCAGCAGAAAAATGCAATGTGGAATCATGAGATATGTAACCTGGTGCCATCCAGTTAATAAATGCAAGAAGAAATTGCCTGCCAGTATGTTCTCAGGTATCAAAGGAGCTTGTATCTGAGGTCTGAGATATTGCTCTTTAAATTCTAGTCTCTTTGTGTCAATAAGCTTAAAATGTAATTATTGGCAAGAGTCTTTGTGGCCATAGGTTGCATAAGAAAAAAGTGAATGACTGAAGAAAACACAACCCTATAGGAAAATATCCAAGCCAAACCCACACTCACCTTTATATGAGGGATGAGACCAGCTCTGAAATGCTGCTCAGACTGAAATACTGTGTGTGACACAGAATCACAGAATAATTTGGGTGGGAAGGGACCTCTCAAGACCATCCAGTCCAACCCCAGGGCCATCTGCAACTGGATCAGGTTGCTCAGAGCCCCATCCAACCTGACCTGGAATGATTCCAGGTATGGGGCATCTCCCCCCCTCTCTGAGCAACCTGGGCCAGGGTCTCACCACCTTAATTGTGAAAAAATTCTTCCTTATATCTAGTCTGAATCTCCCCTCTTTTAGTTTAAAACCTTCACCCCTTGCTCTATCAGTACACCCATTACTCCTCCTACCAACCTGAATCAGAGCTTGGACATTAAAACCAAACAGCATAATTTGGAGCTAATTGGACTGTCCATGCTTTGCCTTTTATCCATTAGCACGTGTCTGGGAATAAACTCAAATCTTGCCTCAGAAGCTGTTTCAGGATCACAGGTGACATTTCCCCTAATGCCAGAAAAGCTGGAAAGTGGAAGGTCACTTGCTTACTACAGAGTCCTCCAGCCCCCCAATGATACAACCTCTTCTTCTCACATCAGTAAGATGCCCTAAGGTCCAGAGTTTCAAACACGCTTCATTTTGGTGCTTCTTGCAGCCTGGCTTAGCTGTTCTTCACTGCACCATGGGCAGGAGGACATCATCATTTGGACTAAGTGACTTTTGAGGTCACTTCCAACCCCTAACTTTCTATGATGCTATGTTCCTGTGAGACCTCCTGGAGGTGACCCTGCTCTGGCATGGGGGTTGGACTGGATGATCTTCTGAGGTCCCTTCCAACCACTAACCTTCTATTATTCTATGATTCTATGATCACTCATGTTCTGCAGCACTCACCTCTCTCTGTGCCTCTGTTAAGGAAGTCACATCACCACAGATTCAGACCTTGTTTTGCTCTGCAAAAGCCCCTGGAGATTTTAGTGGGACTGAGCTGGCAGCCACCCTGAGATATCTGGTGAAGAAAAATGCCATGACCTGGGCTTTGTGGTCAGAGAAAGAATGGTGCCTTAGGGTGGAGACTCCTTAATCCATTCACACAGAATACATCAATACCCTCCAGGCTGGCAGGTGGTTCAAAACCAACAGCAGAGATTGATGCCTTTTTTTTTCTGCTAGCCCATAATAAATATCTGCCAAACAATTTCAGCTCTTCTTGCCTTACTGCTGGTATTGAACAGGAGCAGAGCACCTTTCCAAATCCCCTGGAGATTGCTTGGCAAGGTTTTCAGATGTCACCAAGCATGGTTAGGTAATGACCATGTCTATGATTTTTTATCTGTGATGTAAGGAAACAGAGGATGAATGACATTAAACAGATTTTACAGAGAGGTGGACAGCAGGGAGCAAGCCTGCAGAAATATCTGGGTATGTTTATGGACAAGCCACACACAAATTATCCATCCTGTGTCATCCAAAGATGAGGACACTTAGTAGCTAAATAGCTTCTCTCCCTTCTTCAGGGCATCATTGGCCTTTTACTTGGCTTTGAGACAAAGCAAGCATGACATTAAGAAACATTGCTGTGTTATACATGCCACAAGAGACTTCCTAAGAAGGGAGGACTTAATTTTGGGGCAGATGCCAGTGCTTCCCATCTTTTATTGCACAAACAGAAAGCTCAGACCAAAGCCTCAAGTGTTTTATAACCCGTTTGTGATTCTGAGTCTTATCCAGAGCTCACCAAAGTCAAGGGGAGTCTCTTTCTTGACTTCCTTGGAACTCAGACTGTACCCTGAGGGGAAAAGATGCTAAATACACAGCAGATCTCATTCTTGCAAGCAACTGGAAATCTCTCCTGGATGGTACTTAAAACCCTCCATCATGTCCAGAGTGAAGACATGATGGAAGTGGATGGGACACATTCTACAAACACCTCTTGAGAATGGAAATTCACTGCACTTTCAGAGACATTATAGGAAAAAACCCCAATGGGATGCTTTGAATATTTGAATAACATCTTAATAATTTTTCTCTTTTTTTATCCCAGTATCCACCTGACTCCAGTTTTGTGGAGAAGTTTGAGATCCTGCAGTGGAGGAGGCAGCATTTTCCTGCAGAAACACCTTATCTCACATGGACTGGGTGCAGTCCACCACTGCAAACTGCCAGCACAGGTGAAACAAACCAGTTGAGACCAGGGCAGCCAGCCAAGTGTGGACATGGCTGAAGAGGCACCCAACACAGGGCACAAGAATCTGAGTTGTATGCAGGGCCTCAGCTTCTTAGATTGGCTGCAGGTTATTTGCCTGCTCTGGGATTTATTAGTGACTACTGGGGTAGGAGTTTGTAGATGAAACCCTACCAACCCAAACCACTCTATGTTATGGTTTATCATATACTTACATTATATGTAATTATGCTTACTTACATTATATCAATGTAAGTATCAATTATAATCTTACCCTAGTGAAAAAAGCCCTCTCAAAAATGTACTGAATACACCAAGCCAGTTGAGTAAAATTGTGTCAAAATGCCTTAAATGGTTTGGATTGGAGGGGACCTAGAAGATCCTTTAGTTCCAGCCCCCCTGCCATGCTCATCTGGATATAAACTCCATGGACAAACCCCTAAGAGGAATAAGAGCTATGGAAGATGATAACATAATAGTGAGACATCCTACAGGACCACTCCCAACTGTTTTGCTTAGCAGATTGATTCTGGTTTGAAAGTCCAGGGGGTAGAATTTTTATCCAAGAGGGTCAGAGCAAATCCTGGGGTTTGTTTTTATTAATTCCTTGTTGATACAGCCTAAAAAAACATATAGGTTTGCTGTGAAGGTGCTGGGTTTTGTTTTTTTTTTGTGCACTGCAAAATTCATACACAACTTTTGGCCCAACTGCTTTCAAGTTTTACAGCAGAATTATGAAAAAGGAAGAATACATTTTGATGAAAACTGAGCTTTAATCCCTCACAGAAGACAAAAGACAGAGGACCACATACCTTTATGCTTGGTGCACTTCTTCAGTATAAATAACTGTGCTAAAGTACCTCAGAAGCAAATGAGGTTATATCCTAAGTCCTGGAGAAACACCACCACATCTGAAGGACAGAGCTGAGTTTGGAGGTGTTGTGGGAAGTTCATGGAAACCCAACTCTGTGGGGAGCAAAAAGTAAAGGACTGTCAATTGCTGGTGAGCTTTCTGTAATTATTTATTGTCCATTCAAGCACCAAGAAAATTCAAATCCCTGTGGACTATGTAGCCTGTGCTGTGTTTTTTGCCAATCTCAGGGGATATTGATGAAAAAAAGGCTAAAGCTAAGATCAGACAGCTATTATCTTTTGCCTCTCTCATGGTGGCAGCTGTAGAACTAATATTTGGTCAACCACACAGGTTTCTTAAAGGTGTTGACAAGCTGCACATCATGTGTAAGAAAAGCTGAATGTCTATTTTCCACTCAAATGTGACTTTTATAAGGACAGCAACAATAAGGGCTGACCCTTGCCAGTCAATTAACTGTGGCTGGGACCCTTCCCACGTGGCACCCAAGAGCTGTCCCCACACCACAAAACCTTTCAGCTCAAGGGGCCACATCCAAACCACCATTGGGAGAGACTGTGGGGCTGGGCTGACTCCCCACCCATGCAGGGAGCTGCTCCCCAGGACATGGGTGGGCTCAAACACACCCCTGTGGGGCTACCACCACAACATTAGTACATAGGGGAGGTCAAATCCAGGGGAACATTAGTGTAGACACAGCCTTAGGGTCCATATCCTGCATATACAACTGTATCTACTGCTGCATTCATCTTCCCATATCCTTTTTTTCCTTTTCTTTATCATAGAATCCCAAACTGGTTTGGGTTGGAAGAGACCTTCAAGATCATCCAGTTCCAACCCCCTGCCATGGGCAGGGACACCTCCCACCAGCCCAGGTTGCTCCAAGCCCAATCCAACGTGGCCTTCAAGATTTCCAGGGATGGGGCAGCCAAAACTTTTCTGAGACCTTGGCCACTGTCTCACCACCCTTGTAGCAAAAGAATTTCTTCTTTATGAGGCCAGCTGGGGCAAAGGTTGAGGGTTGAGTCTGTGAAACACAAGTGTTTAATGGGATCCTCATCACTTTAAGGTGTACAAACTTAGCCACAGGAAGAAAGCAAACACAGAGCAACCACTGATATGAAGCTTGCTAGGGTGTTTATCAAAGTTGATTTCTTTGGGCAGTAGCTGCTTTGTGTTTATTTTCCAGGATCACGTTCCTCAGCTTTATCAGCATAAGGGATGATTTTTTAAATGCAAAATATTGAATTCATGCTTAATTCTGAGACACGTGAACATTTGTTCAAAGTCTTTCACATTTGTAGCTTTGGTCAGTACCTCAGTTAAAAATCAGATAAGTGGTGTTTCCACTTCCCCTCACTGGGGACTTCAGCATAACCAACCAAGTGCAAAAGGAATGCTTGAAGTTGGAACCTGTAGAGGCAACCAGGTGAACACAATCAGGTGTTGCCAGTTAGGAGGAGGAAGGTGTGAGCTCCTGTTAAGCCCACCTGTGCCCAATTAGCTCTTGTTAGCGCAGTGGTAGCGACTCTGACTGCAGATCAGAAGGCCGTGGGTTTGAATCCCTTTCGGAGCACCACCAAAAATGGGAGAAGGTGGGAGCTTGTGTTGCTACAGTAGCGTGTCTGACCCCAGATCAGAAGATTAAGTTTTTGAATCACATCAGGGTCACCAAAAAACCCCAAAACAAAACAAAAAAAAGGGAGACTGTTCAGCCTCAGACCGGTCAAGAGCTCACCCTATCCTGCTGGCTTCTCAAGGCTCACCTTTTATTGGTCTCCCAATTCTGCTCATGCGCAGTTGGGCCCAGCCCTAATTGGGCACAGGTGGGCTTAACAGGAGCTCATGCCTTCCTCCTCCTAACTGGCAACACCTGATTGTGTTCACCTGGTTGCCTCTACAGGAACCTTCAGTTTGGCGCATGTTAGTTGCATGTTCATCCTGTCAGTTGTGTGAGTTATGAATTTAATACCCAGTGTCCCAACTTCACCAACACTGAACATGCTACTTAGTTGCTGGGGAAGGTCACTGGGGAACATGGTGGCCTGAGCAGGGAGTAGAAAACAAATCACAAAATCATAAAATGTCAGGTTGGGAGGAACCTCAAGGACCATCTGGTCATGAGATGATGAATGAAACCATCAACCATCATCATTGTCATCCAATCCCATCACCCATCCATCCATCCATCCATCCATCCCTTCTAGTATTATTGTTTATATGAGATGTCTCAGCACCCTGTCAAGCTGAGACTTAAAACATTCCCACCACCACTTCCCCTGGGAGAAGGGGAATTTTCCTCTTGTGTTCAATTGTGTTCAATTGTTCTTGTGTTCAATTGGAATCTCCCCAGGAGCAACTTGTGCCCATTGCCCCTTGTCTTGTCCATGGGACTCCTTGTAAATTGGGAGTCTCCATCTTCTTTGTAGCCACCTTTTAATTACTGGAACATGGTCATAAGGTCTCCCTTGAGCATTCTCTTCTCAAGGCTGAACAAATCCAATTTTCTCAGCCTCATATGGCAGGTGCTCCAGTCCTCTGATCATCCTTGTGGTTCTTCTCTGAACCTTCTCTAGCCTGTCCACATCCTTTTGGTACAGCGGGGGACCAAAACTGAACATAAATCTAAAATAAATTTGCTGTAGATCCTTCATCTCTGCTCCTGGGTCTGAACTGGCTGGGTCTCAAACAGGGAAGGACAAGAGGTTACTCTGCATGCCTGACCACATCCAGGAACTCTGGCACTCAGAAGCTATTAGAGCAGTAATTTCTTCTTGAGCAATTGGATTACTTTATGTCTGGGGCAAAATTTTTGATCTACAGTGGTGAGACATTTGACCACTATGCTACAGTCAAGTTAATTCATCATGGAAAAATACCATTTCACCCTATACTCTAAATATATAGTATCCTGAATACCCTAACACAGCTGATTCCTCACCTGAAAAAAGGATATACCTGATCAGGAAAAGGAACATGAAGGCCTCAAAGACATGGGACTGCTTCTGTTGGAAGGATGACTATGACTCTTTGACCTGGAAAAGAAACAGCTGAAAAGGTGTCTATGAAATCACAACTGGTATGGGAGAAGGTGGACAAGGACTGCCAGTAGTCAAATGGTCTCACCCAAGAAGCTCAGGGCATAAAATGAGGATAAGAGGTGGTAGCTGCAAACATCAGGAGCTGTGTGTTTTTTACCTGTATTTAAGCTGTGGAGTTGATTGCCTTAGGATGCTATAAGCCAGTAAAAGTGTGCCTAGGTTTTAAAAAGTCATTGGATGAGTTCATGGAAGAAAAAAAACCCCATTGAGGGTTATTAGAAACAAGACATCATGTCTAGATAAGAAAACCCATGAGCCATAAATCACTAGAAGCTAAAAGAATATTCTGGGAACATACCTCTCACTGCTTGTGTGCTTTTACGAATTATCTGATTTTATCCACTATTGGGAACAGGCTACTGGCACAGATGAACTCTTGGTCTGACCTGGTCCAGCTTTTCTGGTGCTTTCATTGTTTTTGGTTTGTTTTTTTCTTCTATGCTACAAAAGCCATAATGCTGCCAGTTCAATGAGTCTTTTAATCTGAGTCCTGTCAGCTCACAGAGAAAGACACATAAACAGCCTGTGCCCTTCCTCCCCTGCCTTCCAGGTCTGTCAGGCTGCTCCAAGGAATTATAAAGCCCTGTAAAGTTGGTTTAATCTCCCAGGGATTTTCTGGGAGCAAGGGGAATATTGAGAGAGCAACACTCCAACATATCCCAGTGCTGGGGGTGGCTGAAACCCCTTCCAGATGCTGGTGTTGGTGGAGACAGTCTTCTACACTGTCAGGGATGACACCGTGCTTGGCACTGAGACCTTCTGCATGAAGACAAATTCCACTCAGGAAAGCCCTGAAAACTGGGGTGTTCCACATCATTGGGAAAAGATCTAGAGGAATGTAGCTGGTGGTCTTCAAAAGTCAACTGGCTTTGGCCTGTCTCCCTTTAGTTCTGTGGAAGCAGAATTAAAATCAAATCCACCAGGCACTTCCTGAAATTCCACCAGATTTATCATAGAATCATGGAATTAGCCGGGTTGGAAGGGACCTCAGAGATCATCAAGTCCAACCCTTGACCCGCCACTGCGGTTGCTAGACCATGGCACTGAGTGCCACATCCAGTCTCTTTTTAAATGTCCCCAGGGACGGAGAATCCACCACCTCACCGGGCAGCCCATTCCAATGCCTGATCACCCTCTCCGTAAAGAAATTCTTTCTAATATCCAACCTAAATCTCCCCTGGCACAACTTAAGACCATGTCCTCTTGTCTTGTTGAAAGTCGTCTGGGAAAAGAGACCAACCCCCACCTAGCTACAACCTCCTTTCAGGTAGTTGTAGAGAGTGATGAGGTCTCCCCTGAGCCGCCTCTTCTTCAGGCTGAACAGCCCCAGCTCTCTCAGCCTCTCTTCATAGGGTCTGTGCTCAAGTCCCTTCACCAGCCTGGTTGCCCTCCTTTGGACCTGCTCCAGGACCTCAATATCCTTCCTAAATTGAGGGGCCCAGAACTGGACACAGGACTCAAGGTGTGGCCTCACCAG
>JAAWXA010000735.1:0-19984 GCA_038090715.1 Florisuga fusca | reverse complement strand
TCCACAGTTCAGCAGCCCAGATAGGTTTATCTCTACGTTGCCAATTGTTTTGTTTCCACTGCTTTAGCCAGCCCCATAAGGCATTTGCTACCATCCATGAGTCAGTATAGAGATAAAGTCTCGGCCACTTTTCTTGTTCAGCAATGTCCAAAGCCAAATGGATGGCTTTCACTTCTGCAAATTGACTTGATTCACCATCTCCTTCTGTAGGAAACAGGTGCCAAGGTGCCAGCAATCCACCAATTGCCAGGCAATGAGCATGAGCTTGTGCTCAGCCCACCTGTGCCCAGTCAGGGCTGGCCCCAGCTGCAAATGAGCAGCATTAGGGGGCCAATAAAAGGTGGGGCTTAAGGCACATGCTCAGCTCATTCCTCAGCTAGCAGCAGGAGAGGCTGGTCTGGTTCAGAACACCAGTACTGACCGAGATCAACCACTGCTGTACAACTACGTATCTCAGAGCTTTGCGCTCTTCAAGAAGTTCGTCCAACTACATCCTTCATCTGTTTTTGCAACTAGTCTTGTAGGATTCCATACAGCAGCTTTCCACCTTCGATGGCCTCCTACCAGACGACAGGATCCATCAGTGAAAAGAGCATATTGTTTCTCATTCTCTTGTAGTTGGTCATATGGTGGGGCTTCTTCAGCTCGTTTTACCACCTTTTCTGGTGGCATTCCAAAGTGTGTGCCTTGTGGCCAGTCTGTTACTACTTCTACAAGTCCTGGATGATTGAATCTTCCTATCCTAGCTCTCTGTGAGAGTAAAGCAATACATTTACTCCATGTAGCATTGGTAGCATGATGGGAAGATTCTCTACCTGTGCACATAAAACCCAGTACAGGTAATCCTGGCACCAGGAGTAGCTGTGCTTCAGTACCAATCACTTCTGAAGCAGCTCTAACTCCTTCGTATGCGGCCAGTATCTCTTTTTCAATGGCTGTGTAGTTGGCTTCCAAGCCTTTGTAGTTTCGACCACAAAATGCTAGAGGTCGACCTCGAGTCTCTCTTGGAGCTTTCTGCCAGAGGCTCCATGTAGGACCATCACCTCCGTCTCCAGTGTAGAGCACATTTTTAATGTCTGGCCCTGTTCAAATTGGTCCAAGGGCCATTGCCTGCACAATCTCCTGTTTAATCGTTTCAAAAGCAGCTTGTTGTTCTGAGCCCCATTTAAAGTCTTTCTTCTTTTGGGTAACCTCGTAGAGAGACAATCTCATTGTAAGCAAGAATATGCATCCTCCAGAAACCAACAGTTCCTAAGAAGGACTGAGTTTCCTTTTTGGTAGTTGGTGGGGTCATAGCTGTTATTTTGTTAATCACGTCCATTGGGATGTAGTGACGTCCATCTTGCCACTTAACCCCCGCAAACTGTATCTCTTGCACAGGTCCCTTGACCTTGCTTCCTTTAATAGCAATACCAGCTTTTAGAAGGATCTCGATTATCTTCTTACCTTTCTCAAAGACTTCTTTTGCTGTGTCACCCCACACAATGATGTCATCGATGTACTGTAGATGTTCTGGAGCTCCACCCTTTTCCAAGGTATCATGGATCAGTCCACAGCAGATGGTAGGACTGTGTTTCCACCCCTGGGGCAGCCGATTCCAAGTGTACTGGACACCTCTCCAGGTGAAAGCAAACTGTGGCCTGCATTCTGGTGCTATAGGAATAGCAAGAAATGCATTAGCAATGTCAATAGTAGCATACCACCTGTCTGCCTTTGACTCCAGCTCATACTGAAGTTCGAGCATGTCCGGCACAGCAGCACTTAGGGGGGGTGTAACCTCATTTAAGGCACGATAGTCCACCGTCAGTCTCCATTCCCCATTAAGCTTTCGCACTGGCCATATAGAACCACTGAAGGGTGAGTCTTGCTGATCACTCCTTGGCTCTCTAGTTGTCGGATGAGCTTGTGAATGGGGATCACAGCATCTCTGTTGATGCAATATTGTCCTCGATGCACTATAGAAGTTGCAATTGGCACCAGCTGTTTTATAGTTTTTAGTAATGTTACTACAAAGGATTTATCTGAAAGGCCAACCAAAGCATGCAGCCATCCTTCATCCTCAGTCTTTATGGCTGCAATACCAAAGGACCACCGGTACCCTTTCGGGTCCTTGAAGTCACCTCCCTTGAGGTAGCCTATGCCAAGGATGCACGGAGCATCTGGACCAGTCACTATAGGGTGTTTATGCCATTTTATTCCAGTGAGGCTCACATCAGCCTTTACAATACTCAGTTCTTTAGATCCCCCTGTCACTCCAGAAATAGTGATGGATTCTGTCCCTTTCTGATTCAATGGCATTAGGGTCCACTGTGTACCAATGTCCACCAAGGCTTTATACTTTTGTGGCTCTAATGTGCCAGGCCATCGAATCCACACAATCCAATAAATTTGGTTGTCCCTCTCCTCCACCTGGCTGGAGGCAGGGCACCTCTAAGCTTGAGCACTTACAACATTGTCAGGTTGTGCATTACTGGGGTTTGCATCTCCAGTGCTCACACCTGATGTACAGGGATCTTGAGTTACCAGCATATTTGGATCGGGTAACTGCACACTGGAGACTTGAGCAGGCTTCTTTTTAGAAGGACCACCTTTAGCCTTCGTCTTACTCAGCAACTTAAATACTTGGTCCAGTAGGGCAGCAGTAGGTTTCTGATCCCACTTTTTCATGTCCTCTCCACACTCACACAGAATTGCCCATAGGATTCCTCTTGCTGAATTCTGTTTCTCTCGATTCTGTCTCATAGGAGGGTGTCTCCTCTTAATGGCTGCAATGCGGCATCCTCCACCTATCTGAGGAAAATAGGGTGAATGCAGTTTCTCAGCTGTTCTCTTTACAGCTGAGACCCAGGCCAGATGAGGGGCTGTGACAGAATCTTCGTATTCTCATGCTGTTTCAATCATCTCACCCACAGTTCCATCCAAATCTCCATGAACCCATAGCATTACTGATAACGTATGGTTAAAAGGCGGTGGTGCAGCATGCACAAACCTTCGCAACATAGGTTTAGGGACTGCATCTTTGGTCAGGGATCCCAATAGCCTGGCTTCATTCTGAGTGAATGTTATCATAGAATCATAGAATCGGCTGGGTTGGAACGGACCTCAGAGATCATCAAGTCCAGCCCTTGATCCACTACCGCTGTAGTTACTAGACCATGGCACTGAGTGCCATATCCAGTCTCTTTTTAAATATCTCCAGGGAAAGAGAATACACCACTTCCCGGGGCAGCCCATTCCAATGCCTGATCACCCTCTCGGTGAATAAATTCTTTCTAATATCCAACCTAAACTTCCCCCGGCACAACTTAAGACCGTGTCCTCTTGTCTTGCTGAGAGGTGCCTGGGAAAAGAGACCAACCCCCACCTGGCTACAACCTCCTTTCAGGGAGTTGTAGAGAGTGATGAGGTCTCCCCTGAGCCGCCTCTTCTCCAGGCTGAACAGCCCCAGCTCCCTCAGCCTCTCCTCATAGGATCTGTGCTCGAGTCCCTTCACCAGCCTGGTTGCCCTCCTTTGGACCTGCTCCAGGACCTCAATATCCTTCCTAAACTGAGGGGCCCAGAACTGGACACAGGACTCAAGGTGTGGCCTCACCAGCGCTGAGTACAGGGGCAGAATCACCTCCTTGGACCTGCTGGCCACGCTGTTCCTGATACAGGCCAGGATGCCATTGGCCTTCTTGGCCACCTGGGCACACTGTTGGCTCATGTCAATCCAAACCCCCAGGTCCCCCCTCTGTCTGGCTGCTCTCCAGCCACTCTGTGCCCAGCCTGTAGCACCGCATGGGGTTGTTGTGGCCAAAGTGCAGGACCCGGCACTTGGCCTTGTTGAACCTCATCCCGTTGGAATCAGCCCAACTCTCCAGTCTGTCCAGGTCCCTCTGCAGAGCCCTCCTGCCTTCCAGCTGATCGACACTTCCTCCCAGCTTAGTGTCATCTGCAAATTTGCTGATGATGGACTCAATCCCCTCATCTAAATCGTCAACAAAGATATTAAACAGAACTGGGCTCAACACTGATCCCTGCGGGACACCACTAGTGACCGGCCGCCAACTGGATGCAGCCCCGTTCACCACCACTCTCTGGGCCCGGCCTTCCAGCCAGTTCCTAACCCAGCACAGGGTGCTCCTGTCCAAGCTGTGGGCTGACAGCTTTTTCAGGAGAATGCTGTGGGAGACGGTGTCAAAGGCTTTGCTCAAGTCCAGGTAGACCACATCCACAGCCTTCCCCTCATCCACCAGACGGGTCACCCGATCATAGAAGGAGATCAGGTTGGTCAGACAGGACCTGCCCTTCCTAAACCCATGCTGGCTGATAGCAGCCCCATCATTCCAGCATTGGAGTAACCAAGTGAGAAGTGGTTCACCTGAAAAATGGCTGAAGTCTTTTCTCAGAGTACTCAAGTCCTTCATGGAATAGGACTGAGCAGATTCTGGGTCTGAGTCCTCCTCAGCTGACTCTCCTCTAGGTGCTCTAGGAGGAGAGGCAGTATCTTCTATCACCTGGTCATCTTGTTCAGACTTTGAAGGGTTAAGGGTAATTTCTGATTTCCCTTGTTTTCCTTTTCTCCTAGTCACAGGGTCAACAAGTAACTGTGTGGGCTGAGGGGGAGAGGCTGTGGTGTCTGCAGCAGTAGCAGCAGCAGGGCTCGCTTTCTGAACAGCAGCAGTGTCTGTGGGGGCAGAGGCAGTAGCTGCAGCTTTAGCAGATACGCTGGCAATGCTCTCCGGCTGTATCTGAGTTGTGCCCTTGTGTGAGGGGGGGCTAGAAGTGGCTGTGAAGGCAGAGGTGGGGGTGCTTGCTGTATCAGGGGCACCTCTTACTCTCCGAACAGCAACTCTTGGCCTTCGAAAAGGCATGGTCATTCTCATGACTGTGGTTTTTGTCTTACTCCTCACCAATATATGAGAAAAATTAACAGTACCCACCAGATGATTGAGAAATGAAATGCTATTGCTTCTAAAATCTGGTGGAGTCAGCCCGAAATAAGATAGAGTGGTATAATTTCCCAAATTATAACTGAAAATGTAACTACTAACCAATTTTTGATCTCTGTACAAAACACTACTGCACCATGCACAATGAAACACATCAGAACTGAGGATCATATTGGAAAGATGGTTCTTAATCAGCTCTTACGAAAAATATACCACATAGTAACACTAATTCCAGCTGCAATGCAGCATATTGCATACCCTAAATACCAAAGGTATGGCACAATTGGTTTAATCTCCAACCCCATGAAATTTCCAAAGAAAAGGGTCTGATTCCAGCTCAGCAAAGACATTCTCCCACTGAAGTTGGAATTCGAACTATTCAGGCAAATTAGCACGGCTCGCTCAGTCAGTAGAGCATGGGACTCTTAATCCCAGAGTCGTGGGTTCGAGCCCCACATTGGGAGCCAATACAATCTGTCATGGTTTAACACTAGCCCAGCAATTAAACCGAATAACAGGTGTTCTCTATTAATCCCCCTCTCCTCCTTGGTAAGGAAATGAGAGAGAATAAGGGAGAGAGGCTGTATGGGTTGGAAACTAAACTACACAACTTTAATGAAACAGTAATGATAAATAGGAAAAATTACTAAATATATAGAAATATACAGGAAAAATTGATACCACGTTCCTCCCCCCTTTCCACCAATAACTCTCACGTCACCACTGAGGCTGCAGGGCAGCCCTGGGAAAGTCCAGGCTGGACTCCTGGGGTCAGGAGCAGTCGGGAGCTGGAGGCAGGAACACACAGATATGGGCTGGGACGGATCAGGACCACAGGCAGACAAACGGATGGAATCCTCCCAGGATGCCGAAGCAAACAGGGAACACGCAAAGGAAGGGCAGGAAAAAGAAGGGGTCTGACCCTCAAATTTATACAGAGTATGACGTGTATGGGATGGAATACTCTGTTTGGTCAGTTCTGGCATCTATCTTCTCTCGGGCCTCCCCTGAGGAGGGGTTCAGGTGGGATCTCTTTACTCCTTCTGGAGGGTAAAATGTTCCTCAGAGCTGAGCAGTGTCCTTGGTTCTGCATACCAGTCTCTGGAAGTAACTATAAACATTGAGTGTTATCAGTCCTAGAAGCAGACACTGTCCGAGAAACTTCTGTAGCTGGACGAACTTCTTGAAGAGCGCAGAGCTCTGAGATAAGTAGGTGTACAGCAGTGGTTGATCTTGGTCAGTACTGGTGTTCCAAACCAGACCAGCCTCTCCTCCTTCTAGCTCAGAAATGAGCTGAGTATGTGCCTTAAGCCCCACCTTTTATTGGCCCCCTAATGCTGCTCATTTGCAGCTGGGGCCAGCCCTGACTGGGCACAGGTGGGCTGAGCACAAGCTCATGCTCATTGCCTGGCAATTGGTGGATTGCTGGCACCTTGGCACCTGTTTCCTACAAACTTCTGTTAATTTCAGCAAGTGCAACTACTTACAAGAAACTTAGCTGAAAGCAAAAGTACAAACCAGAAAATCACCTTTATCCTGGCCCAAACCAGGACATATACAAACATATATTATACAATATGTGGGGTTTTGTAATGGCAATTTGGTTCTACAATTCATCCAGTCATTCAGTAAGATTTACAGTGTTAGTCAAATAACTGCATATCTGCCACTACCAAAGTCAGCTGCTACATTGGTAGATTGGGGAATTTTCAAATTTTTCATTGTTCTATAACATTTTCAGAGATTCACAAGTTAGGACTTCTGACCAGTGGCCAGAGCTGTAAGATTAGGATATGTACATCATAATTATTAAACACTTGTACAGGACACATGGACAGGGACAATGATGAAAAGTGAAAATATAAATTGAGAACCAGAAGTCACATTTCCCATGGGACGTTCTGTAAGTAGTGATGGAACTTGGTCCACCCAGTTAGTTCTAAAAAGAGCAAGAAAGCATATTATATTCGGGATGCTAACATTATGTCCTTTATGGATAAAATTAACACTAGCCCCTGAATTATGGGAAAGAATTAAAAGAGATAATATAGATATTTGGCAGCATCTCTCAACAGTAGGATGGATATTAAAATCGATTTTCAGCCCCAAATTTGAATTTGCCTGTATGGCGTGGATCAGCTAAAAATGTGCCCTTTGGGTGAATTTACTAATTATAATATGGAAACCACACCTCAAAAAGTTAAGATACCTGCCTCCACTTGAAGACCCTCACCCACTGAGTTTGTGCAGTAAAATTAAAAGACACTGTACCTTTAAATGAAGATGAGGATGCCCCACATTAATCAGCTTTAAGATAAAGGACTCTAACCACAAGTAACAGCATAGTGAACATTGAATATGCTAAACATGTTAATTTACAATGTATAAATGTATGACTTTTCCTATGTTGTTTGTGCTAGGTTTGTGGGAGTAACCCCCAGCACCCCTTTCTATGCAGAACTGCTAGTAAATAGCTAATACCTCGACTTTTTTGGTTTTCACACTGTGTAAAGGACAACACTGGGGGTCCCTGCCTCTCCCATCCCTCGCCCCACTGTCTGCTTGCTGCTGACAGGCTGGGAGCCTCTTAGGGTTTTACACTGCTCTCCCTGTCGTCAATGGAGTTGCAGATTAACAGGCAGAATGACACCGGCAATNGAATATCAGCAGGCCCAATCTCCCCCTTTTTCTTTTTAGACTGTGTAAGTGCTCCTAGCAAATGTTGCTTGCCCGTGAGAATGGTCAAATCTATGGGCAAGTCCACGTCACGACGATCTACGCAGCACTGAGAGATGGTCAGGCCAATCTCGGTTACGACCTGTTGTTGAGCTGCTGAGAGGGTGACAGGGGAAGATGCGTCAGTACCTTTAAGAAGCAGTCGTAGCAGTTCTAGTTGGTCATTTGTTATACCGACCACAGGGCACAACCATTGAATGTCGCCTAAGAATTGCTGAACATCGTGCAGGGGTTTTAGAGTCAGATGAAGAGTGGCTTTTTGGGGTCTGATTTGTGATTCAGTGATACGCCATCTCAGGTGCTTGCATGGCACTGTATGCTGTAGCTTTTCAAATGCTATGTGGAGTCCTTGCTGATTTAGCCGTTGTGTCAGAAAATGTTCCTGTTCTTTAGTAAAAGGATCTTGCACTAATGCGTGTGCTTGTATAAGGCTTTCTCGTTTCAGCGGCCAGCGATCATTGCTTGGGCTTTCCTGTGATAACCATGTTAGTAGGATCAGGAAAGCCCAAGCAATGATCGCTAATAAAAACGGTTGTTTGTGCGGAAGGGCTTCGGTATCTGCATACAAATCATAATCTTTATTCTGGATAGCGTCCTTTTGAATTTGCGACCAATTAACCTTTGAGATCGAATCCGCAATTCGCGTTGTATTAGGAAGTTGCAGTTGGATCGGCGCCGCCGCTTGTACTGCCGCGGGGGGGGAGGAGGGGGAGCGGCGCGCCCCGGCAAGATCGCTCGCACCGGAAGGTGACGTACACCGGTCGGAACCGCCCATGCCGGAAGATGACTCTCGCGGAGCTTCCGGCTCCCAGCTCAGTATGTTTCCGGCGCTCGGAGAAGACACTTCCGGTGCCGCTCCAGCCGCGAAGTTGATACCGCACTCTTTGTTATGGTCAGAGATGCGTGGGCGCGGGGGAAGCGAGGGCGCGGACGCGGTTTTATCCCCCGTAGGTGGGCTCGGATCACAAGCGAACCCTAGCTAGTGCACGCACGGTATTTTTCGCCCTTCTAAGTTTGCCGTGGCTACCGCGGCGATTTGCTTTTCAGCGCGATAACGTTGCAAGCAGTTTATGACTGCGTGACACGGTTTTAATAACTTTCGCGCTGTTTGTTCGCCATCTATCTGCTTATTCCACAAAATATGCTGCAGATCTTTCCATTCTTTTTCATCAAACAGTTTAGCTGGATCGGTAAACAGCTGATTCTCACGGCTATATGCTAAAAGCGCTGAAGGTTGCTTTTTTTTCTTAAAATCTATATCTTTTACTGAACGCTTCTGTAAGAAGCTTATGAATAAATCTAGGACTACTTCGCTCTCCATGGCATGGCCACGCTCTTCTTGGTACAACTTTTAACCGTATAAGAGGAGCAATTTGTACCTGTACTGGCAGCGATTTTAATAGCCGGTAGCCCCGTCCCGGTTCACGAGTTTTACTCCTACTCAGGCTCGAGCAAACACCCTTACGCGTGCGTCAGTGCCGCTTTTCCCTGCCGAACGCTGCCTGCCGGCACGACCCGGGCTCGCTGCTTTAGTACCGATTTTACGGTCTCCGTAGGCTGCTCCTTTGCCCTGCCGAAATAGGTCTATTTACCTTCACGATTGCAGATTCCCTGAGTTCAACTCCGTGTTCAGGGCGCCAGTTGTAGAAGCGGACGAGGAGAAGACTCGTGCAATCAATATGATTGATAAACAAGCTTCAAACTTTATTGCGCAGTTACAATTCTTATATAGTGGTCGTGTGAACACACCCCCCAGCCACCTCCCACCAACATAACTTATTACTGGACACCCGGTGTGTTTACCTATAGAGAACGAATCCCAGCTGTGTAAGGTCAGCAGTAAGGGCCGATGTAATTGGCCTTAGATAAGGGATTTTATACACAGACATGGAATTGTGCACACCCCAATTCCAGGGCATTCTACGACATTCCACAACAAAAAAGCTTTTGAATAATTTATTTGCTGTAGTAATCTGACTTGCTATTTCTACTGCATGGAGCTTAAATTATATGTACATATGTGTGTATACCCATATACACACAAATATATACATATATTGCTGTCTAGAAATAATAACTCCAGGTTATGCAAATAATGACCATTTATTTTATTAGGGAGAAAATTAAAAGTGCAGCCTAAAGTGCGTTATTAATGGAAACACAGAAAGAAACTGTCGCAGGGAACAGAGGCTCGCTGCATGCTTTTTTAAATTAACATCTTTAATGCATTTCTCCTCCTCCTACTAATGTAATGTGCAGTGCAGTCAGGGCAAGAACAGGCTCACTGGCCGTCCTCCCCTCTGCCTCCTGTGAGAGACCGCTCGCTTCCAGGCGCTTGGGGATATCCTCTGCACCGTGCAGGGTCCCCGCCGATGTTCAAGGGTTTTTCGGAGCTCACCATGTGTGGGGGGAGCGGCAATATGGGGCTGCGCAGCAGGGAGGAGCAGCGCAGTGACAAATGCAAAATTTAATCTTTGTTTTATCTCACTATGAGATAAAGGCAACATAATCGTTACATATTACATTACGGGGAGGAGGATGGGGGGGAGCAGTGGGGGAAGTAGCTTTGAGCGCAGCTCTGTGCGTGGGGGAGAAGGCGCCCACCTAAGCACTGCTTGGCAGGAAAAACTGCCCTTTTTCCATCCTCGGCTTGAGGTTGTGTTTGTTTTTTTGCTTTTTTCTGTTTATTTGGAGTTAATTTTTAGTGTGGATTTGTTTTGTTGTGGGAGTTTTTGTTGATGATGGGTTTTGTTTGGCTTTTTGTTGTCTAGTACAGGGAGTAATGGACAAGACAGGTGACCAAAATTGGCCAGAGTATTCCATCCCATACATGTCATAGTCGGTATAAATCTGAGGGATCACGAGGGTCTAGCTCTCTGCATCCATGACAGGATTCCATCCATTTGTTTGCCTTTGATCCCAATCCTTGCCCTCCTGAATCTGTGCATTCCTGCATCCAGCTTCCATCTGCCACTGACTCCAGGAGCCCAGTCTGGGACTTTTCCAAGGCCTGCCCTGCATCCTCAGTGGTGACATGAGTGTTACTGGGGGGAAGAGGGGAGGAATGTTTATTTATATTTGTATATTTAATAATTTTCCTTTTCATCACTACTGTTTCATTAAGGCTGTGTAGTTTAGTTTCCAAGTCTCTCTTCCTTATTCTCTCTCTATCTTCCTTAATAGGGCACAGGAGGGGTATTAATAGAGAGCATATGTAATTTGCTTAATTGCTGGCCTGACGGTGGACGAAATAACTGACACAATCCATCAATATAACAAGCATCATCATTTTAGTAATGATTCTGCTTACTTTTATACTCTTATTATCTGTGCATGAGCACATGTGTGTTTATGATTGGTTATTATGAACTGTTCATGTGCTGTAAATTCAAAGCCTATAGGTTGTAACAATTTGTCCACGCAAAGCAAAGCTTCCTCTAATTGGTTAATGTAATCTTCCTAATAAGCAGAATATGTGCTGCTCTACTTTTGCCAAGGTCTTGTTATGTCTGTTATCTACTGTTATCTACATTCTTCTTACTTAAAGTTGTTAAGTTCTTTTTGCTTCAAGGGCAAAGCACTAGCTCATCTAGGCTAAAGTTTTCATAGCCTAAAACACTGTCTGCTACACTGGCCCAGCATTAAATCATGACAAAAGGGTAAAAACATATGTGCAATAGCAGCTGAGAGTCAGGAGTAAGAATATGTGAGAGAAACAACTATGCAGATTCCAAGGTCAGTGAAGGAGGAGGGGGAGCAGGTGCTCCAGGTGCCAGAGCAGAGATTCCCCTGCAGCCCAAGGTGAAGACAGGTTGCTCCCCTGTAGGCCATGAAGGTGGAGCATATATCCACCTGCATCCCATGGAAGATCTCACATTGGAGCAGGTGAATGTGTTCAAAGGAGCCTGTGACCCCCTGGAAAGACCCCGATGTAGCAGGTTTTCCGGCAGGACTTGTGACCCTGTGGGAGACTTGTGCTAGAGCAGTGGATTCCTGAAGGACTGTGCCCAGTGGAAAGGACTCTTGCTAGAGCAGTTTGTGAAGAACTGCAGATCATAGGAAGGACTGTATGTCATAGGAGGGACCCCACACTGGAACAGGGGAAGAGTGTGAGGAGGAAGGAGCAGCAGAGAGAAAATTTTATCTATTGTCACTGGACACCACCATCTCCTTTGCACCTTCCCTTCAGGTATTTATAGACATTGATACAATTACCCCCTGAGCCTTCTCTTTTCTAGACTAAACACTCCTCCTAATGCGGCCCAAGATACCATTAACCTATTTTGCCTCAAGAATACATTGCTGGCTCATGTTAAAACTGGTTCCCATCAGGAATCCCAGGTAATTTTCTTCAAAGCTGCTTTCCAGCGAATTTGTTCCTATCATGTACTGATTCTTGAGGTTATGCCTCCTCAGGTGCAGTACTTGGCATTTCCCCTCATTGAACTGCATGAAGTTCCTGTCAGCCCATTTCTCTTGCTTATCATGCTTCTTCTGGATGGCAGCATGACCTTCTGCCATATAAATCACTCCTCCAAGTTTTGTGTCATCAGCAAACTTGCTGAGGGTACACTCTACCCCATCATCCAGATCATTAATGAAGCTGTTGAACACATTCAGAAACAGTATTGACCCCTAGGGTACACTACATGTTGCTGGCCTCCAACTAGACTTTGTGCCACTGATAGCCACCCTCTGAGACCTTTGGGACACAAGTGTCAAAGGTCTTATTGAAGCCTAGTTAGGCAATATCCACTGCTCTTCCTTCATCTACTAAGCCAGTCATTTCATCATAGAAGGTTATCAGATTGGTCAAGCACCCCTGGTGAAGCCACACTGACTACTGATGACTTTCTTGTCTTTGATGTGTCTCTAAGTGGTTCCCAGGATTAGTTGCTCTATCAGTTTCCCAGGGATTGAGATGAGGCTGACCAGCCTGTAGTTACCCAGCTCCCCTTTCTTGCCCTTCTTTGAAGATAGGAGTGACATTTGCTTTCCACCATTCCTCAGGCACCTGACCCATTCACCATGAGCAATCAAAAATTATTGAAAGTGGCCCTACCATGACATCTGCCTCAGGATTCATGGTTGCATCCTTTTGGAGCCCATGGACTGATGTATATTCAGTTTGCTGAAGTATTCCCTGACCTTATCCTGTTCCAACAAGGATATATCTTCCTTGCCCTCTGGAGCCCAGGGTTCCTGAAGGCTAGTCTTACTAGTAAAGAGTGAAGCAAAGAAGGCATTCAGTACCTCAGCCTTTTCTGTGTCCTGTGTAACTATGTCCCCTATCTCTTTGAGCAATGGGCCCACATTTTACCTAGCCTTCTTTTTGCCACCTGTTTACTTAGAGAAGCCCTTCTTGTTGCCTTTGACATACCTTGCCAAATTCATCTCCAGGTGAGCTTTGGCTTTCCTAACCTCAACCCTGCATGTTTGGGAAATAGCTTTCTATTCCTCCCAGGTTACCCATTTTTGCTTCCACCCTCTGTATGCTTTGGTTTTGTGTTTGAGTTTTGCCAGGAGCTCCTTGTTCATCCACACAGGTCTCCTGGTATTTTTACCTGACTTCCTGCTCATTGGGACAAACCGCTCTTGAGCTCAGGGAAAGTGATCCTTGAATATTAGCCAGGGTTTTTTGGCCCCTCTTCCCTCCAGGGCTTTATCCCATGGGACTCTGCCAAGCAGATCCCCGAAGAGGCTGGACTTGGCTCTCCTCAAGTTCAGGGTTGTGAGCTTGCTTTTTACATCCTCTTTAAGATCCTTAACTCCACTGTCTCATGTTCACTTCAGCCAAGGCTACCTTTTGCCCTCATATCCCCAGGAACACCTCCTTGTTGGCGAGTATGAAGTCCAGCAGAGCACCTCCCCTCAGTGGCTTCTCTATGACTAGGTTCATTAAATCAATTAGCAAAGGCATACCAATTTCTTCTTGCAGAATGTAAAGCATGATTCAAATATCCTTTATCCTAGCTAGTGTGTATCAAGTTTCCAATTAGTGTTCGGTAGTCTAAATGTCACTACTGTAGCATTTTTGTTTTCTAAACAGGTTCAATAGAGAAGCAATTCAGAGTAATCTAGTATAGCAGCAGCATGGCAACAAGGAACAACATTTCTGCCTGCAGCAATGGAAAAATACTTAAATAAAGTTGTACTCAAGTTCATTTGAATTCAGACACTCTTTCCTCTTCACTCTTTAGCCTTTTGGCAGTTCAGTATATTTAGGCATTTCTCTGTGAAGAGACCTCTTATGAGCTCCATCTTTTTTATAGTTTGAATGACCTAATATTAGATCTTGCATTTCTATACCTTGTTAGAAAGTAAAAGCTAGGTTGAGACTAGGAAGTGTAATCTAGTTTATCTTTTGCTGGAAGGAGGAGGCCTGATTGTCATAAATTGTCATGGTTCATTTGGATCTCACAAATTTGGGGGTCAATGTACTCTGTGAATGAAACAATTTCATGAGCTCATT
Organism: Florisuga fusca; assembly: GCA_038090715.1. Lineage (NCBI taxonomy): Eukaryota > Metazoa > Chordata > Aves > Apodiformes > Trochilidae > Florisuga > Florisuga fusca. Next base: position 5,842 of record JAAWXA010000735.1, on the reverse strand, counting down.
AGGTAAAAATTGGCAAGAACTCAATCCCCTTTTAACAGACAGGTTTAACTTGTTAAGTTTCTAATTTGTTACTTCAGTGATTCATGAATTCACTAAATCTAATGCCAGTAACTTTGGCATCTATGAGCAAAATAGTTATCTATCTGATGGTGGGAGTGCTCATTCTTGATCCTCCATCATGTTGGTGTTGTCCCAAAATGGGTTCTTCACTTGGTGAGCAAAAACCAATCAACACACAAAGTTGAGATATTTTCTTTATTCCAGTTCTGTGCAGAAAAGGGTGACAAACAGGGCATGGCACGGAAGTTTGCACAGGTAGGGCACGTGGGGAGGGCGCTAGCGCTCAGACGGGGAGCAATGGTGTCCTCCCAGCAGAAAGCCATGGTGTTCAGGAGCTCTGCACACATTAGGACTGATGCAGTTTCCCAGATGGGGCTCTGGTGCGAACATACTGTCACCCAGATATAAGGCTGTAGGGAGTGCCCAGCAGTGAGCGCACTTGTGGGGTAGTGTGCCCGAGTAAAGGAACTTCTCCACTTGGTAATTTAACTCTGTGAAGAGACAAGTTGGCTAAGGAACATCAGGGAGTGTGAGGGTGAGATAGACTGTTGTGACAAATTAGCCTCCCTGAAACAGGCCCAACAGTCAGGCAAGGCTCATGACACAAAGTGTTCCCTGTTCTCTCTCCACCTGGCTGAATGTGATGACCTACAGGATAGGGAGCAATGGCAATGAGTTCCTCCCTGGCACAAGAGGCGTGGCAGGTGTGTCCCTCAGGTAACTGTTCCACCTCCCTAGCTGACCTTGCATAATAGATATGATGCTCTGCAAGGGGAACCAACTAGTGATAAAGATGATGGCTCACCAAACTTGGAGGCAAAGTCAGACTATGCCTTGCATCAAAACAACCTCAGTTAAGGAAAAAAGACAGGTCCTTGTCATAGGTGACTCACTTCTAAAGGGAGCAGAAGGCTCTATATGTAGGCCAGACCCACTTCTTGGGGAAGTCAGCTGCCTCCCTGGGGTCAGGATTACAAATATACAGAGCTTTAAACTAGATTTGAAGGGGGATGGGGTTGAAACCAGGCTTACTAGAGAGGAGCCTGGGAGCAGCATGCCAGTGCTTGTGGGTAAAAGTGCTAGCAAGGTCTTATAGTCTGTTGTTTCAGTGGAGGTGGGAGATGGTGATCCATGTGGCAGCAAAAACATGAGGGTTAGTGATAGGCTGGTAACTACAGAAGCATAAAGTCAAATAGGAATTAGGGCTTCTCCCCAAGAAAAGGTGGCAGGACCATTAGCCCAGCTGAAGTGCATCTATGCCAATGCATGCAGCATGGGCAGCAAACAGGAGGATCTGGAGGACATGGTACAGCAAGAACACTATGATATAGTTGCCATCACAGAAATGTGGTGGGAAGACTCAGATCTGGAGTGCTGCAATTGATGGCTAACAACTTTTCAGGAGGGATAGGTAAGGAAGGAGAGGTAGTGGGGTGGCCCTCTATATTAGGGACAGATATGTATGCCTAGAACTTAATGATGTTGATGACAGTGTTGAGTGTTCATGGGTAAGAATCAAGGAGAAGGATAATAAGGCAGACATCATGGAAGGACTTAGTTATAGACTGCTCAACCAGGATGTAGAGGCTGATGAAATATTCTGAAGAAGCTGGGAGAAGTCTTGCGATTGCTAGCCCTTGTTCTCATGGGGGACTTAAAGTTAGAATCAGAATCATAGAATGATTTGGGTTGGAGGGGACCTCTAAACATCATCTAGTCCAACCCCCTTGCAGTAAGCAGAGTCACCTTCAACTAGATCAGGTTGCTCAGATCCTCTCAAGCCTCACTTGGAATATCTTCAGGGATGAGGCCTCAACTACCTCCCTGGGGAACTTGTTCCATTTTTCCAGTGCCCTCATGGTAAATAACTTTTTCCTAACATCCAATCTAAATCTACTCTTGTTTAATTTAAAACCATTGCCTCTCATCCTACCATTACAGGCCCTTGCAAACATCCATCTCCAGCCTTCCTGTAGGCCCCCTTCAGATACTGGAAGGTTGTTATTAGGTCTCTCTGGAGCCTTCTCTTCTCCAGGCTGAACAACTCCAGCTCCCCCAGCCTTTCTTTGTAGGAGAGGTGTTCCAGCCCTCTGAGCATCTTCATGGCCCTCCTCTGGAGCTGTTCCATCAGGTCCATGTCCTTCCTGTGTTGAGGGCTCCAGAGATGGACACAGTTGTGGAAAAACACCAGGAGAATAGACAGAGCTGCGTGGGATAGAGGTGCCTAATGGGCTGCTTGATCCTGTTGGGAACAGAGTGGTGTGACCAGTACATAACCTGTGAATAATCCGAGGAATTTGACTCCTGGAGAATGTTATGGTCTTAGTACCAGGTGCATGCAGTGGCAACGGTTAGTTAATGTTAATGCATACTTACATATCAAAATGTATTATTTTGACAACACTGATGAACAGAGTACTTTTAAATCAAACAATAGATATCAGGTAACTATATATGTGTAGCGAACCACACAATAAAGGATTCTCATTGTGCACAGCAGCAGGATCCGTGCATTCATGTCATCTGACAAATGGTGCCCTGTGTGAGGAACAAAGGTGTCCTGGTTTGGGCCAGGATAAAGGTGATTTTCTGGTTTGTACTTTTGCTTTCAGTTAAGTCTCTTGGAAGTAGTTGCACTTGCTGAAATTAACAGCAAGTTTCTCAGACAGTGTCTGCTTCTAGGACTGATAACACTGGATGTTTATAGTTACTGCCAGAGACTGGTATGCAGACTCAAGGACACTGCTCACTTCTGAGGAAAACATTTTACCCTGCAGAAGGAGTAAAGAGGTCCCACCTGAACCCCTCCTAGGGGGAGGCCCGAGACAAGATAGATGCCAGAACTGACCAAACAGAGTATTCCATCCCATACACATCATACTCAGTATAAATTTGAGGGATCACGAGGGTCAAACACCTTTTCTGCTTCTTTTCTGCTCCCTTCCTGCTCTTCCTTCGCCTGTTCCCTGCGTGCTTCGGCATCCTGGGAGGATTCCGTCCATTTGTCTGCCTGTGGTCCTGATCCGTGCCAGACTGAATCTGTGTGTTCCTGCCTCCAGCTCCTGACTGTTCCTGACCCCAGGGTCCAGCCTGGACTTTCCCAGGGCTGCCTTGCAGCCTCCGTGGTGACATGAGAGTTACTGGGGGAAAGGGGGGAGGAACATGGGATCAATCTTTTCCTGTATATTTGTATATATTTACTAATTTTTCCTGTTTATCATTCCTGTTTCATTAAAGTTGTGTAGTTTAGTTTCCAACCCATAAGTCTCTCTCCCTTATTCTCTCTCCTTTCCTTATCAGGGAGGAGAGGGGGATTAATAGAAAAATCTGTTATTCGGTTTAATTGCCGGGCCAGTGTTAAACCGTGACAAAAGGGAAACTGCAACAACTGGGAGGGCACCCCCAGTGAGCCAAACGGGAGGTGAGCAAAGGTGCATCTGTCCTCGAAGGGAGGTAAACAAGGATAGCGGCCGGGGAAGAATAAGATGGGTCAAACATCTACCCAATCCCAGAAGCTTCATCATGAAGTTTTGCTGTGTATAGCCAGAGAACAGGGGTTCAAGATAAATCCCCCATAACTGACTTTACTATTATTGTCGATACGACGTAACTGCCTTTGATATTCAGACTGAGGCACTTACAAAGTGTCTGAGTGGGACAGAGTTGGTGACGCGGGTCGCCAGAAAAGACTTTTCACTTGATCATCTGATAACATGGCGAATGTTAATTACTGCTTTACAATCATTATACTACCAAGTCGCTCGCCAATGCTATCTGATTCATGTTCTGCTGCTTGAGAAGCAAGGAAGTCTCAAAATGCTGACGATAAGGAAAAGACAGAAAAAGATCTCATGTCATTTGCTATAGAGGACGTAGCAACTGTGGCTAAGCTGCTTTTTCATGAGGCAGCAGCAGAGACTACTCTTATTGATATACCTGCTGCTAGCGATACATTGTTAACTGACTCTAAACCTTTACATCTAAACCTTTACTCTAAACCTTTACATCAAAACTTCGCAATGGAGGGAGGACTTTGATTCTACAGGGGATGAGGATCCTTTTGATCCAGGGGAAAGGAGTCGGACTTATATCCCCCCCTTGACCCTTTAAGAGCTGCCACTACTGCCGTGAATGCAAAAGACATTTTGGCAGCAGCCTGTAAGAAGAGTGAGAGAAGGAAAGGGGTGGAGGTGGAGAGGGGCTCCAAAAGGGAATTCGTACGTTCACCCCTGATGCCTACTGCGCCGGTTGCGCCCACACCATTCGTGTTCCATGATAATGTGGATCCTTGGTGTCCTTTGTCAGTACCTCCTTATTACGAGAGTAAAATTTTCACGCCAATTACGCACACCAGTGACTTCTCAACTGAAAATTACAATAACCGACATAATTACTGACAGGGAGAAACAAGGAAATATCAGAACTGATTTGCTGCCACGTCATGAACCCCTAAGTTTTCCCGGTGCAGTATCGGGAAGCGGAACAGAATGATGACAATGGGCAGCCTGTTCAGGCTAGAATCCCAGAGTATCACTCCATGTTTTATGATCTATTGCAAGAGTTAAGGAGAACACTGGTAGAATCGGGCTTAGAGAAAATTTACTGGAAGTGATACAGGAAGCATATTTAATGGTTCCACATGATTGTAAAGTTATTATGAAACTCATACTGATGGCTAGTCAATATACTATCCGGTATACTGAGTTTAAAGATTTGTGTATTGTTTATGCGACTAGGGGTACAGAGCAAGTTAATCCTGAACAATTGTTGGGGGAAGGACAATTTACTGATCCGAATTTACAAGCCCATTTTCAAAAACCGATTCTTGAAGCGGTGGTTAAATTAGTAGTAAAAGCCTTTTAAAAGATTCCCGATCTGAAAAAAATCTACCAAACCATTTAGCGTTATCATGCAGGCTAATGATGAGCCCTACATTCAATTTATAGATAGATTACAACAGGCTGTGGAATGGCAAGTTGATCTTCCTGATGCTGCAGAGGCATTGCTAAAACAGCTAGCTATTGAAAATGTTAATGATGACTGTAAAAGAATCTTGGAAACGCTAAGGACTACTAAGAAGCAAGCTGCTTTGTTTGACTGTATTAAAGCCTGTGTACAAGTAGGTTCTGATCGGTATCATGCAGAAATACAAGTGGAGTTGTTAGCCTCAGCTATAGCACAGCAATTAGCTGTTAATAAGGCACAGATCAAATGCTTTAATTGCGGTGATGAAGGGCACATAATGCAAAATTTTCCGAGGTTTGCAGCTGACAAAAAACCTAACAAGCTCTGTCCTAGGTGTAGAAAAGGATATCACTGGGTGAATCAGTGCCGTTCCAAATTTGATATTGCAGGAAATCCAATAGAAATGGCAAACCCTGCTGTGACGGGTCCCACTCTGGGAAACACGATATAGGGCGCGAAACCCGGTGCCCCCAAATGTTGTGGAGAATTTTGCAGAGGAATAGTTGCAAGACAAAGGTCATGACCGTGTGCAGCTGATTAGCCTATAGGCGACAAGGACAAGGTGTCCTTGCCACCAACTGTTACACGAAAACAATATGCTGTGATTAGCAGTAAGGAGAATGTAGCCCCCCAAGAAGAATGTTCTAGAAACCTCAAGGCCGTCGCCTAGCTACACTCACTTCAGTAGCTAAGAACCAATGAGGAGCTTAGCTTTTGCAATATGTATGAGCTGATTAAGGACCTTATAAAAATGTAAAGAAAGTTCAATAAAGTTGAGACTTGTTGACCATGATAGCATGAGACTTGTCTTCCGTGG